>PVHX01003876.1:0-135356 GCA_004024805.1 Geosciurus inauris | reverse complement strand
AACATCTAATATACATTAAAGAATGAGTAATACCACAAGCTCTTACCTAATCAAATCGTTAAGTATGTGGTGGGATAACATGCCATTAGAGCATATGGCAAAATTTGTTAATTCATACAAGAAGTATTCTAAGTGTTGTGCTAAGTACCTTAGTAAATAAGAGGCTTATGAGAGAGAGAGAGAGAGAGAGAGAGAGAGATCTAGAAAAAAGTAAATAAAAGGTCTACTCATTTAAGTAGGAAAAAAAAAGGGACTGAAAGAAGTGAACAGAGAGCTTTTTATGTAAGCTGATCATAGAAAGTGCTTATGAGATAAAGTTTACAAGCAGAAAAAGACAAGGAACTTGTTTAGAGAAGTGGAGCAGGGCCCAGAGCACATCATGGGCAGAAGTGACCCTAAGGGGGAAATTGTGGTAGGAGTGTAATGTGGAGAGGGAAGTGGAGTTTGAGAGGCAATCAGAGGTGGGCAATGGCCAGGTTATGAAGGAACTTAAAGGTCATGACAGTAGATTGGAATTTTATTCTAAATAAATGGAAGGCTATTGAAGAGTTTCATGTAGGAGATGAGATATTCTGATTTAATTTTTTAAAAAATCCCTCCTGTAGGGAGAATGGGTTCGGCCAAGGAAGATGAACTGGAAAATGAGGTAGGAGAATCTGGAATTGTTCACAGGAATGATGATAATAATGATGATAATTTGGATAAGGACTGTAGTAGTGTTGAGGTAAATGATCAGTAAATTTTGCAGATAAATTGGAGGTAGAAAAGGTAGGACCCTTTGATGGATTAGACATGGGGTTTTACTGAAAAAGAAGAATCAAGAATGATATGTAGCTTTTTGACTTGAGCAAACCTGTAGAGTGTAGTGCCATTAACTGGTATGGAGGAAGATGGAGGAAGTTACCGGTTTCATGCATTTTGGAGAAGAAAATTAAAATATTCCTTTGAAATGTGTTAAGTTTGACTTCTTTAAGAGCTTCATAGTTTAAGATATAAAGCACACAGCT
The DNA here is from genome assembly GCA_004024805.1 of Geosciurus inauris. Classification (NCBI taxonomy): domain Eukaryota; kingdom Metazoa; phylum Chordata; class Mammalia; order Rodentia; family Sciuridae; genus Geosciurus; species Geosciurus inauris. The sequence goes on along the minus strand of PVHX01003876.1, from coordinate 134,349 downwards.
AGATATCTGAGTCTGGAGGTTAGTGGAGAAATGCGGAGTAGAAATACTTATCTATTGTCCATATGTGGATAAAGCCCGGAGAATGGAGATCCCAGAACAGGCAGGAGTGTGCTGAGGTAGAGAGCAAAGATATCAAAGGGTGCTCCAAAGAAGCCCTGAGGGACTACATTTTCTGTATAGTATTTTGCATTTAGTTTGTACAGAATTGTTTATTATGATTTTATTCTTAATGAGTCCCTTCCTTTTTCAACATCAGAAAACCAAGAATGTGAAAAAAAAAAAAAAAAAAAGAGAGAGACCTTGTTTCAATTCAGGAAAGCAATAGTAAAAACCTACATGATAATAGGGGTTTAAGATGGAAGTTATTGAACATCTTTGCAAGTTGTAGAACAAGAGTAATTTGAGAGTAACTATTTTTGCATAGAGTGAAATCAACAAATAATATATTCAGTTTTACACACTAATTGTCTCGCATTTTTGGCAAATGTCCATAACAAAAAAATAATATAATAAAAGGATATGACATATTAAGATTGATTGTATATCGAATGTAGGATTTTGGATTATTTCCTCTATTTTATTTTCTATAGTGACCCTGAACTGATTTTATGGTAGGAAAGATCTATATTGATTTTTAAAAGATTTAATATGAGAGTGAATATTATTGTGTAAAAACAAAAAAAGAAGCTGTAAGAACAAAAGTTCTGGACACAACTAATTTAGAAAAATGATTGCATTTAATAGTAAAAATAAAAAAAGTTGATCATTATCCCAAAGGACTTAAAATCAGCATACTACAGTGACACAGCCACATCAATGTTTATAGCAGCCCAACTCACAATAGCTAAACTATGGAACCAACCTAAGTGTCTTTGAACAGGTGAATGGTTAAATAAAATGTGGTATTTTATTTAACACAATGGAATATTACTTAGCCTTAAAGAAGAATGAAATGAATACATATTCCAGTAAATAGATGGAGCTAAAGAATATCATGCTAAGCAAAATAAGCCAGTCCCCCAAAACCAAAGGCCAAATGTTTTCTCTGATATGCAGATGCTAATTCACAATAAGTGGCGGAGGGTGACTAGGGAAGAATAGAGGTACTATGGATTAGGTAGGGATTAGGTAGAGGGGTGTGAAGGGAAGGGAGGGGGCATGGGAGTAGGAAGGACAGTAGAATGAATCAAACATAATTACCTTATGTGCATATATGACTACATGACTGGTGTGATTCTACATCATGTACAAACAGAAGAATGAGAAATTATACTCCATTTATGTATGATGTGTCAGAGTGTATTCTACTGTCATGTCTAAATAATTAGAACAAATAAAAAAATCAATCATTTTACAGGGTGGGCAACGATCAAACAGTTTTTCATTTTCTTCCTTTTAAAAATTGTCCTGGCATTCTTGAATACCATGATTATATGTCTATTCACATTTTTTTTCTTCATTCTATGTGACTTCTATAGTTGGATCTCTCCTTCTAATAATGGTAGTAAATAGTAAATATGTAATCTCTTTGTATGCACTTTGCTTACTAATAGTATTCTGATTCTGTAAACAAAATCTTGAAGGCCAAATGGTTTCACTTCATTAGATAGTATGAGATTCTTTATCAAAATTTAAATTTTACAGGTACAAATTTAGTATAACATAGAATAATTAATATTTACAAAATAATTTATTTTTTTGTAGTAATAGACTTGCATCCCATTGAAAGTACGATATACATTGCCCTGCTTGTTGACTTTGGGCTTGACAATTCATTTTAGCCAATGAAATATTAGCATATGGAAAGAAAGCAGAGTTTAAAATTTTTTTTTTCAATTTGTTCTAATTAGAGCTGCCCTAGATGAGGCCCATCTCAATCAATCAACCACTCAGGTATGTGAGCATTAATAAATTATTGTTTTTTAAGTCACTGTATTTAGAGATGTATTGTTATTCTTATATAGATATTAAATAAGTGTGTTACTGTCAAAATAACAACATATTAATAATATTTAAATAATTATATAATTATATGCATTTTATGTAATTATATGTATATTTAGTAACATTATAACATAATAATACTTAAACTAATTGTATATATAAAATATATATGAGATAATATTATGGTATGCTTGATTTGCTCCAAATTTCCTGTTTAAGCACTGAAAGTCAAGAAACCTCTCAATTCTGGGCAAAAAGTAAAGATTACCCTAGAACCTCACAACAGAGTCTGAAAAATTTTAAGCATCTTTTACAACTTTCTTGTATCTTGTAACAGGTTTCTCAGCTTATACCTCTCAGACCTAAAGACAATACTATATTTGTGTGTGTGTGTCAATTATATAAGACTATATATAATATACTATGTATATAGGTATAATACTTATATGTAGAATATATACTATATAAAAGGAAATATTAATTATGGATTTAATAATAATACAAAATTAAGGTTTATAGTATATTTTATTTTAGATTTTTTAAAATAAAACTTTTGAACATATAGAATTGAATTTCTCTTACTTTCTTGAAAATAGTATTAAAACAAATTAAAAGACAAAACTTTGTTTATAGCCAGAAAAAAATGCCAGAAAAAAATGAATGAAAGTTTTTTCTTTAGCAAGAAAGCATTCCCTACTTTTCTATTATTATAATACACTTTGGGTAGTAAATCAAAACAATTCACTGAGTGTTTATTTTGGTCAAAGTATTGTGGAAAAATATGAATATTTTCTTATCTTTTAAAATGTTCTTTAAATAAAAGAGGCAGACAAAAAGGAGTAAAGTGGACTTGACAAATATTAGAAACACATTAAACATGCACACACATATATGGAATATATATATATGTGTGTATATATATACACATAAATATTTTATTCATAAAATCTCACAAAATGATCTAAATAATGGATGGAATAAATATAATTCAGGAAAACTTCCTATGGTTCTCAGAAAATAGCTTTATTTTTCTCAAAAGTAAATGCACTGCTAAATTATACTATTCACTGTTTTGCTAAATGCCTAAAACATAATCACTTTCATTCCTAGGACATAAATTTTAACTCCAGTTCCTAAAAGCAGAGTTCAATGCTAATTATGTAATCATGTAATCCAATCAGGAGCTATCTACCATCTTACTAACTTTTAAAATCAGTTCTCTTGTATTCACAATCTGGGAATCATCCATCCCTTCTATAGGGATCAGCCCTGACCCAAAATGAAAACTATTCTGAGAAATGAAGGTGTTACAATTCATATCATATGTCTACAAATTATTTATTTTGCATAACTGGTACTTTATACATGTACAACATGAATGTTTCCTCAACCCTCAGCCCTGACCACCACTCTCAACTTCTATGAATTTTAAGTATTATAGATACCCTCATATAAGGGGGACCATGCAATATTTGTCCTGTGATTAACTTCTTTTCTTTGACAGAACACCCTTCAAATTAATCCATGGTGTCACATATGGAAGGTGTTTTTAAGAAATAATAATACTCCACTAGCTATATATTTTCTTTATGCATTTGTGTATAAATGAACATTAAGATTTTTTCTGTCTTAACTGTTGTGAATGATGCCTCATTGAACATGGGAGTGCAGATATCTCTTCAAAATATGGATTTCATTTCCTTTGAAGATATCCAGAAGCAGGTTTTGGGGTCATAGTGCACTTTTCTGATGATTGATGATATTTATCATCTTTTCATATACATGCTTATCATTATTTTTGTCTTGGAGAAATGTTTATTGTAGTCCTTTGCCATTTTTAATCTGAGTTATTTTGTTTTCCTTTTTCTTTTTGCTTCGGATACACACAAGTGCACGCACAACCCCCCATAGGATATGTGATTTACAAATATTTCTTCTCACTGTGCAGGTTTCCTTTTCCTCTTGTTGATTATGTTCTTTGCTTTGCAGAAGGTTTTTAGTTTGATGTAATCTCACTTGCCTATTTTTGCTTCTGTTGCCTGTGCTTTTGGTGTCATGCACAAGAGATCATTGCCAATACAAATGTTATAAATTTTTACCCATGTTTTTTGCTATGAGTTTTATAATTTCTGGCCTTAGATTTAAGTCTTCAATCCACATTGAGATGATTTTTGTGTAAGGTATAAAATAAGGGCCAAATTCTATTGTTTTTCATGTGGATATCTGGTCTTGCCAACACCATTGGTTGCAAAGGTTATCCTTGCACCACTGAGTAGGGATGTAAGATCAATTGAATGTATATGAATGGATTCATTTCTGAGCTTGCTTTTTCTTCTACTTGTCTGTCTTCATGCTAGTGCTATACTGTTTTAATTACTGTAGCTTTGTAGTGTGTTTTATTATGAGGAAATGTGATATCTTCAGCTTCATTTTTCTTTCTTAAAATTGTTTTGGCTATTTACTGTCATTGATCTCCAAAAGAATAGTAGGATTCCTTTTTATTTGTGTAAAAATTTCCTTTGGAATTTTGATTGTCATTGCATTGAACATATGGATACCTTTTGATAGTATGTATGTTTTAACAATAGAAAATCTTGTAATCCTTGAACACTGAGTGTACTTCCATTGAAAATGGATTAAAGAGTTAAGTGTATTTTTTCCCTGAATTTGGTCAATATTTATTTTTTTAAGAATTTATTTATTTGTTTTTTAAAATATAATTACACTGTTTATTTTTGTTAATTTCTTTCATTGGTGTTTATAGTTTTTAGTATAACAGTCTTTTACTAACTTGGTTAGAATTTTTTCCCTTCAATGTTTTATTTTTGATGTTGTTATAATATTGTTTTTATTATTTTCATTTTTGAATAGTTTTATTGTAATTAAGTGTATAAAACAGCTGATTTTTTTGTTTTATTGTTTATTCTGAAATTCAGTCACTTTCTTTACTAGCTTTAATAGTTTTATGGTTTTCTACTTAAAAAATCATGCTATCTATATACATAGTTTCTTTGGTGTACCTTTTATTTCTTTTCCTTCCTAATTGCTCTGGCTAATACTTCTAATACTATGTTGAAAAGAAGTGGCAAGCCTGGACATCCTGCTTTCTCCCTAATCTTGGAGGAAAAGCTTTCAGTTTTTCACTGTTATACATGATGTTAGCTGTGAACATTTTAAATATGGGCTTTATTATATTGTTATGCATTCCTTCTATTTCTACTTGGTTGAGAAATTGCAACATGAAAATGTGTTGAAAAGTATGTGAACATTCTTTTCTGAATCTATTAAAATGATCATTTAGTTTTTATACATTTATTAACCTGGCATATTTCCTTAATAGATTTGGGTATGTTTAACCATATTTCCATCCCAGGGGTAAATCACACTTGATAATTGTGTATGATCATGCTGAATTCATTTTGCTTTTATTGTGTTGAATATTTTTATGTCTAAGTTCATCAGGGATATTCACCTGTAGTTTTCTTTTCTTTAGGTAGTTTTCTTTGGCTTTGTTATTAGGGTAATAGTTCCCTCACAAAATAAGTTTGAAAATATCCCTCTCTTCTTCAATTGCTTTGAAGAATTTGAGAAGACTTGATACTAATTTCTTTCTTAATTTTTGGTAGCATGTACCCACAACACTTTTATCATTACAAGAGTTTATTTTATCTACCAACTTCAATCTTATACAAAACTTTATACTCCCCCTATACATTTAATATTATTGTTTAATTTGTAGTTTTAATGTTGTTTATCCATTAACATTTTATCATTATAATTATTTTATATTTATTTTGTTATACACTAGAGTAAAAAGTGATTGACATAATATTATTATAGGATTATAGTATTCTGCATGTGTTTATATTTATCTTTATCATGAGTTCATGTGTTCAACTGTTTTCATCCTGCTCTTAGCATACTGCTTTTTTGCTTCAACTTGAATAACTCCTTTAGTAGTTCTTATAAGACAGGTCTAATGGAGATTGACTCCCTTAGTTTTTGTTTGGGAAAAGTCTGGGAAAGTCTTGATCTTTATTTCTGAAATATCCTGTATTTCCAGGTATAGAATACTGGGTTTTCAGTGTTTGTAGAAGGAAAGAAGTTCCATGACTTCTCTTTCACCATCTTATTGATGTTTCCCAGGCAATATTTTTAAAGTTGTTATAAACCAAAATTTATAGCTTTAGCAACAAAAAGGTGAAATGTTACCATACTGCAGGATGGTAACATTTCTCTGTAGTATGGAGGAATAGTAGATGGATTTGAAGATAGTTATTCAGCTCAGAGGTCGGAAATAGTAACTACTGTCATATATATTGCCATGGAGAAGAGGCTATAAATGTATTATGTCCTACTTTAGAGAGAAAATAGCAGTGTATTTAGAATATAGGGTATTAGGAGCTTAATTGTGCTTGGCCTTTTCTAGCTTTCTAGTTTAACCTTATACATTTTCCTTCTTATGAAATTTTCTTCACTCTTTTGGTTTCTTAAATGCCATTGTCTGTATTCTCTCCCTTCTCAAAACCTATGCATATCATTTTCCTTATATTGTTCTCTGAAGTCTTTCTTCTCTCCTTTGAGCATCTCCCCTTCCTGTTCTCTCCTGAATTTAATTCCCTTTCTCTTAGCTCATGCTCATACTTTTTTCAGGAATGTTCTCTGTGAGCTCAGGAAAGGATTCCCATATGAACACTCACAGCAACATCTGCTTTTTGATTCTCCACACTTATATTATAAAAGTATATTTGTTATTACTTGGTTATATATGTCTATTATTAGAGTGTAATCTCTATATCTCACATATCAGAAATTAAATAAATAATTAGAACAAGAAGACATAATTATAGTAAAACAGTTTAATGTAAGAAAATTTAATAAAGACTCCAACTCTCCAGATGCAAAATGGGCTACCTATAGATTACTGAGCTTGTGATCACTTGACATTTTAACCAAAGGATGAATAACCATCTGTCACTGAGAGGGATGTTCCAGAAGGGTTTATACAAATATTGAAGAGGGAAGTTGATGTCCCCTAAGGTCCTTTCTGACCTTTATATTCTGGGACTTTAAAACTTTGTTATACAACTTGCTTGTAAATTAGAACTGCCTATATTTTATAATCAGTCTTAATCATTGTGCAACATAATAGATTGAGATGTAATATTTACTGCACATTATATTTTTGATCAATGATTGGGCAAAGTAGTGGGACTGAGATGATTTTCCTTATTTTTTAATTTTAGACAAGGATTTGAAGGTTTATATTTAGATAACTATGTCAAATGGAAAGTTTGAGGTAGACTGAGATTTATTTTTGTTTATTACATTTTTAACTGATACACAAACACAAAACTTTTGTATTAATGGCAGACCATGTAATGTTTTGATACAAATATGTATATTATATTATGTTTACATCAAGTTACATGTACCTATTTTCTCAAACATTTATCATTTCTTTACAGTAAAAACTTTCAAAATTCTTTCTTCTACCTTTTTGAAATGTACATTTTTGTTCTCAATAGCAACCTTACTGTGCAGAAGCACACCAGAATTTCTTACTCTTATCTGATTTCAGCTTAGTAACTGTTAGACAACTTTTCCCCATTTCAACCTCTCTCTCTCTAGTCATTGGTAACCACCATTCATTCTACTCTCATCTTCTGTGAGCTCAACTTTTTCAGTTTTACATAAGGGTAATATCATACAGTAGTTGTCTTTTTATGCCTTACTTATTTTACTTAATATAATGATTTCCAGTTCCATACATGTTGTTAAAAATGACAGGATTTTATCCCTTTTAGTGTTTGGTATTCACTGTGTATACATACCACATTTTGTTCATACATCAGTTGATAGACACTTAGGTTTTTCTGTTTCTTGGTTATCGTGATTAGTTCTGCCATATTGGAATTTTCAACCTGAGATTCAAATGGCTTTCATTGCACTGTCAATAGTGAGTTTCTAAACTCTTTAATTTATCAGAACATAAGAAAAAAATATATTGTGTAGCATGCTAAATGTTTAGAACAAATAAAGATTGTATATGTATTAGCCTGTTTTGCATCACTATAATGAAATACCTGACACAGGCAACTTATGAAGTAAGGAAAGGTTTATTTTGTCTCTCAGTTCTCAAGGTTCAAGTCCAAAGTCAGGTAGCTCCACAACTTTGGGTGTCTGGTGATGGTTGCATACAATGGCAGAGTGAGTGGCAGACAAAGTTCTTATATCATGATCCAAGAAGCAGAAAGGGACAGAGAGGAAGAGACCAGATTACCATAGTTCATTTCAAGGTCATGTCCCTAGTGACCCAGGAACCTTCTACAAAGTCTTACCTCTTAAATATTCATAACACACCCAGTACTGACATCACGGGAAACAAGATTTTACATATGGATCTTTAGGACATACTCATCCAAACTATACCAGGTATCATGCAATATTTCAATACATATATACATAATGCAATATTTAAATAAGAATAATTATATCTGTCTCATTATACATTTATCATTTCTTGGTCTTACCCATTATTTAGTATTAAATTACTATGTCCTGATTTTAAAATCCTTAAAATAGAGATATTACTAATTTTCTAACTTACGAGAGAGGAAAATAAGATAGAGATGGTCTATTGACCAAGTTGTAAGTAGTATAGCTGAGTTTGAACCAAAGTAGTCTGATTGCAGATGTAGGCTCTTAATCATTATGCAAGACAAATATTATATCCACATTGCAGAGGGATTAAAAATGAGAGTAAAAATTTCTTGCTCAATTCTTTCCTCATCTCTTATGCTACCTCTTAGAGATATATATATTTTCCTTTTAAAGTTTATTACTATTTCTGGTAGATAACATTATAACTTTAAATAAGGAACATTTAACTCTACTCATTTTAACAAATTCATGATAAAATTTGAACACACTTCCAATTCTCTTTTATTCTCCTTTCCAACACATTGGTTAGTTGTTTTTGGGTTATTTCAGTTCTTACCTTTCATTCTTTAGGAAATATATTTAAATATCTAATTTTGATCTTTTCACTTGAGATAATTTTCTAGATCACCTTTTTAAATTCTCTCTTCATCTTCTATAAGCCAGGATATTATTTTATATTACTAAAATTTATAACTTTCATATTATAATAGAGAAAATATGATTAATTTAAAAGTTTAAATACCAGTAAAAGAAAACATTGGCAAATTATGCTTATAAAACATTATTTAACCTAGAATTAAGTACTGTGAAGAATATGTAGTCAAATGCTGTTAAAATTTGGAGTCATTTTACCTTTTCCTTATTGCTCATAATCCTGCTATAATTTTGCTTGCTGAAATGTGAACCATATTTCTCATACAGTTTTAAGTTTACTCTTGATTTTATTTTTATTTCCTTTATTATATAAAAGAATTATCTTCTCATTCATGGCTCATAAATGCTAAATAGCCATATAGTCATCAGATTAAATTTTTATTTAAGCACTGAAGTAGAGTTTATAACATGGCTAATTCCTTTAACAAAATCTGTATGTGTGTGTATAAATATCCCATGAAGAAGCAGATGTCTCTATTTAAAGATACTTGTAAATAAGCATAATAATTCTGTGTATATATGATAGGAAAAACTTAAGAGTGTTAGTGTATAGGCACTAAAACAGTGAATTATACCAGTTTGAAATTTGTCATTGTTTAAAATAGGATGTATTTTGGGTTATTAATTATTTTTGTACAGCTGGGAATTGAATCCAGTGTCTTGCACTTGCAGTGTTCTACCACTGAGCCACATCCCAGCCAGGTTCTTTATTTAATACAACTATTTATGTGTCTACAATGATGTTTTTTCAGCTCCCAAGAAATCTAAGAGTTTTATCAAGTATATCCTCTTGCACAACAAACTTAATACTGAGGCATTATACTCTCATTAGATCATCTAAATACAGATTATCTTATCTGTCAAAATTATTAATTGTGTTTTTAAACAAAACTAGCTTACTTGAATTTTAAAATATCATGATTGTTTACTATGGTTATCATTTAAATTTTCAGGCGAATTTTTGGTGAATTTTTATTATTTGATGCTATTTATTTGCTTCTATAAAGTTGTTGAAAGAGATGCTAAATATTTTGATTAACTTAGTTGCTTAGATATATTTATTAACAGGAGCATAGATATTCCTTTCAAGATTGCGCATTTCCTATACCATTAAAAGGAAGGATTCAAGAGAATCCTTGTCCAAAGAGAAGCATGTAATTACTAGCGTGCAGATATATAAGGAAAAGCAGTGGAAAATTATATCTGTTACACTAGCTTAAACCTATTATCATGCACAGTTATTCAAATGGAGAAATATATTATCTCTGTATATATGCTTAGAGAAATGGAAAGTTATTCAATATATTGATTTTAACATTGCATTTGACATAATAAAGTTTAAACTTTTAAAGTTACTGTATTAAGCAGTGTAAAATATAGGGTTGTATGATAGGTTGGAACATTCTAGCAAGAGTCTAAAAATAATAAATGGTAGATAAAGTTTACCTTAGCATTTATGTGAAGATATTATTATATAATATCATTCTGTGAGAACTGTCATTTTTGAACATAATGGATGGTCACAAGAGGAAATTATCAATATTCATTGAAAAATCAGAAAGCTTTACACTTAAAATATTTTTGGATAATAACTTAAATATCTACTATGAATATGGAATAATTTATAGTAGCCAACATCTATTTGGTAAATATATGTCACTAAAAATCTGACATTGGTAAAACACTTAAATTACTTGTATAAAGTTTATGCACACTCATACAAAGTTCATTAAAAAATAATGGTTCATGCTGGGGCTGTGGCTCAGTGCTAGAATGCACTGGGTTTGATTCTCAGCACCACATAAAAATAAATGAACAAAATATGGGTCCATCAACAACTAAAAAAACATTAAAAAATAATGGCCCCTTTTATCAAAGTTAGCATGAATATTTCTAGAGTCAAGTATATCACCACAGTAGTTATCACCACAATCAGAATTCAGCTCACCTATATATACATAGCTTGAGCCCAAACTGATAGTGTTCATCATGATGGATATTTTGGCATTTCAAGAAAATTTTAAATCAATATTTTGGAGGGAAACAGAAAATATTGAAATTTTAACTTGCAGAAATCAACCATTTTCAATAAAGGTAAAGTATACACTTAGACTTTCTGATCTATGCCCTTTAAGCAGAGACATGAAAATTGGTGGTCATAAATTTTCTAGAATGTAGAGTATGGAATAAGGGTATGGTTTCAAAACTTTTCCTAAAGTAAGGCAGAAAGAAGCCAGATAAGCCTAATAGTCTAATAGTACTAGAGTCTAATAGTATTACCAGTATGAATTAGGTATTATGTTTCATTATTAAGCATTGGTTAACAATTAAGTAAGTTCCTCAAATTTCCAAGGAAAGATGTAATTGACTCTAGTACCCTTTCGGGCAAAAGGCAAGGAAATACTAAAATCTTGGATCTATACTTGGATAAAAAGTAGAGAAAATGTTAGATATATTTCCATTATAAAAGATGATAATTTTCAGCATCAAAATATTTTAACCTGTTGTCCTAAAAATTTGTCTGTTTGATGACAGATGCTCAGCATTTATTGCTTGAAGGACAGCATGAATTTGAAGCACTCCTGCATCAAGTATGTAGTAACTTTGGATTCGATAACATTATGTTATGTGTATGTACATGTAATATGAATCCCATTATTATATATAATTATGATGCACCAATTAAAATAAATAAAACAAAAGAAAAAGATAACATTAAATTATCTTTAATTAAAACATTAAATTAAATTAATTAAAACATTAAATTTTCCATTAAAAAGTCTAAACCTTTTTCATATAAACTCTGAATTGAATTTTATCTTAAATTAACTACAGTGATTAAGAATAAGAGAAGGTGAAAAGGTGTTGTTTATAAAGGAAATAAACAATCAATTTGAAACAAAAGTGTCCATTTAAGTAGGAGTGAAATGTAAACAGGTTCATTTTTTGGAATAAGAAGAGAGTCTTGGTTTCACTGGTCTAGAAAAAACTTGTTTGATTAATAACAATTTTGAAGGGGCACGCTGAGGCAAAGAGTAAAGAAAACTGATAAGCTAGACACACTGGCACATGCCTGTAATTCTAGAAGCTCCAGCGGGAGGCTGACATAAGAGGATTTCGAGTTCAAAGTCAGTCTCCGCAAAAGCGAAGCACTAAGGAACTCAGTGAGACCATGTCTCTATAAAATACAAAATAGGGTTGGGGATGTGGCTCAATGGTTGAGTGCTCCTCAGTTCAATCCCCAGTACCAAAACAAAAAACAAAAAACAAGCCAGGCGCAATGGTGCAAGCCTGTAATCCCTGCACTTTGGGAAGCTGAGACAAGAGAATCGCAAGTTCAAAGCCAGCCTCAGCAATGGCGAGGCACTAAGCAACTCAGTGAGACCCTGCCTCTATATAAAACACAAAATAGAGCTGGGGATGTGCCTCAGTACTCAGTGGTTGAGTACTCCTGAGTTCAATCCCCAGTACCCGCCCCCCCAAAAAAAAACCAAAAAGCAAAAACAAAAACAAAAAAACCCCCACAAAACTGTGATATAGTTTAAATGTTGATATGAATACTGTGGTGGAGATAATTTTTTTAAAAATTAGTGTTTTTACTTTACTCCTAATCTTTGCTACTTAGTGGTTTGTTTGAGAAGGCTGATATGTTAATTGTTTGATAATACAACTTTTATTTGATAATGTAATTCTCTTCAGAAGACTTCATTGGTTTCTCACTATGTGCAAGTACAAAACTACAGAGCAAGGCAATTCTAAACAAGGCTCCAGATTTTTCTTCTCTTGTTTGTTTGCTTTTCTAATTTCATGTTCTTTGAGTCCTCAATTCCCCAGAGTCAGAGCATCAGATCAAAAGTGTATTCTGAATACTGATTGCCTGAACAACATAACATGTGTTTACATTCTGCCTTTGACTTTAGAGACCCAGAACAAATGCTTCCTTCCCTCTTAGGTGAATTAATCACTCTCTGAGATAATAAACCACATTATTGAAAGCACTACTATGCTATACTCTATGTTATTTAAAAAATATTTCTATATCTGTTACCACTACTTGTATGTGAGTTCCTACAGAGCTTATATGCACATTCATAAATCTTTGCAGCTATGTTTTTTAGGGACAGTAGAAATCCTACCAATTATTTTTTAATAAAAGATGATATTATTAATTACTCCTTTATTGCTCTCTATCCAAATATACCAGTGTGGTGTGTATGTGTCTTCATGCACACTTATGGATATTTCTTAATGAGTTAGATTCATATGTCCATATAAGTGGAAATAGAGGATATCACTAAAGAGCTATCAGTGTATAACATTAAAAATAAAATAAAGATTATATATCAAACTCAGTTTTCTTTTTTAAGGAATGCCTGACAAATTTTGAACTTAAGGCTAATGAACATATTAGATAAATGAGATTTTCCCTTTTTTTCTTGTTTGTTCCAATATATTTGTTTGCTATATATTACAAACAAATCTTTTTTTCACAGGTCTGAGTTAAAAAAAAACTACTACATCCAATGATATTAAATAACATCTTAAATTTAGAAAAAAACATAATGCCATTTTATTCTTATATAAATATATATTTTAATTTGAACCTCAGGATGAATGTATTCTATTGTAAAAAACAATAGAGATATTTAATTATTAAAAATAAAATGATTTTTGAAACAAAAGTTACTTTAGATTGAATAAAGTGTTCAGGAATTCAGAATGTTTTATGAGACTAAAGTTTTATACTCACATTATTGTATGTGTAAATTGGGAGAGCTACTATGTGCACGTATGTTATTAAAATATATGTAGGGATGCATAAATTATTTTAAAAAAATTTTAACTTAAAATACCAATCATGAATAAGATTTATCAGTTAAAAAAAACTATTCAAGCTGGGCGTGGTGGTGCACGCCTTTAATCCCAACACTTTGGGAGGCTGAGACAAGAGAATCGTGAGTTCAAAGCCAGCCTCAGCAATGGTGAGGAGCTAAGCAATTCAGTGAGACCCTGTCTCTACATAAAACACTGGGGCTGGGGATGTGGTTCAGTGGTCGAGTACCCCTGAGTTTAATCCCTGGTACCAAAAAAAACAAAAATTCAGAAATTTATAGTTAAAAAATAATTTGTACAGTTTATCATTCATCTTCTAGAAAATATATTTGCTACTCTTACTTTTATATAGTTTATAACAGCCAAGTTCTTATAAATTGTGTATATATTAATAAAGATTAGTTCTCAAATTTCCATGACAAATTTTTTGAAGTTTTGATAAAAGAAAATAATTTTTCAGTAACAAGAAATATTTTAATAAACAGGGATTTTATATCTAGGGAATTACTTATAATCACAGATACTAGAATTGCTCATGCTTTTATTTTTAAAACATTAATTTATTCAGGAAGTATCTATGTGTCATATAATTTGCACATAACTTACAAAGTCTGTGACTGGTATTAGAAAACTGTATTTTATTAAATCTTAAAATAGTGTCCTTCAGAAGTCATTAGCAGAAATAGTACACTTAAAAGAAAATGTTAACTTATAAAAATGTTTACGTAAAATAAAAATGTTTTATTTTCTTCCTTCTTTTCTTCTGTTAAGATATTAACAATCTTTGGAAGTCCCTAGTATTATTTAGCGTACATTTTTCTTTTTAGATATTATTTTACATGTGCTCAGTCTATTCATGCTATCACATTTGATTTTATTCACTTTTCTTTTTTTAAATTAATTTACTTAAATGCATTTCAACTCATAGTACATATATAGAGCTCAATTTTTCCATTTCTCTGGTTGCAAACCAGATAGGGTCACACCATTTGTGTCTTCATATGTGCACCTAGGGTAGTGATGACCATCTCATTCAACCATCCTTACTACACCCATACCCCCTTCCTTCTACCCACCTCCCCCCTGCCTCATCCAGAGTTCCTCCATTTCTCCTATGTTCCCCATTCCCATCCCCCTTATGTATCAGTATCCACTAATCAGAGAGAACATTTGGCATTTGGTTTTTTGGGATTGGCTTACTTCACTTAGCATAATGTTCTCCAATTCCATCCATTTGCCTGCAAATGCCATATTTTTATTCTCTTTTATTGCTGAATAATATTCCATTGTGTATATGTACCACAGTTTCTTTATCCATTTATCTATTGAAGGGCATCTGGGTTGCTTCCACAGTTTAGCAATTGTGAATTTTGCTGTTATGAACATTGAAATGGCTGCATCACTGTAGTATGCTGTTTTTAAATCTTTAGGGTATAGGCCAAGGAGTGGGATAGCGGGGTCAAATGGTGGTTCCATTCCAAGTTTTTTCAGGAATCTCCATACTGCTTTCCAGATTGGTTGCACCAGTTTGCAGTCCCACCAGCAATGTTTGTACCTTTTTCATCATATCCTCGCCAAACTTACTGTTGCTTGTATTTTGGATAGCTGCCATTCTGACTGGCGTGAGATGAAATCTGAGAGTAATTTTGATTTGCATTTCTGTAATGGCTAGAGATGTTGAACATTTCTTCATATATATATTTATTGATTGTATATCTTCTTCTGAGAGGTTTCTATTCAGCTCCTTTGCCCATTTAGTGATTGGGTTGTTTGTTTTTTGGTGTTAAGTTGTTTGAGTTCTTTATATATCCTGGAGATCAGTGCTCTATCTGATGTGTGTGTGGCAAAAATTTGTTCCCAGAATGTAGGCTCTTTGTTCACCTCATTGATAGTTTCTTTTGCTGAGAAGCTTTTTAGTTTAAATCCATCCCATTTATTGATTCTTGCTTTTATTTCTTGTGCTATAGGAGTCTTGTTAAGAAATTTGGGGCCTAATCCAACGTGATGGAGATTTGGGCCTACTTTCTCCTCAATTAGATGCAGGGTTTGTGGTTTAATTCTTAGGTCTTTGATCCACTTTGAGTTGAATTTTGTGCATGGTGAGAGATAGGGGTTTAGTTTCATTTTGCTGCATATAGATTTCCAGTTTTCCCAGCACCATTTGTTGAAGGGGCTATTTTTTTCTCCAATGTATGTTTTTGGCACCTCTGTCTAGTATGAGATAGTTGTATTTATGTGGAATAGTCTCTGTGTCTTCTATTCTGTACCATTGGTCTACATGTCTATTTTGGTGCCAGTACCATGCCGTTTTTGTTACTATAGCTTTGTAGTAAAGTTTAAGGTCTGGTATTGTGGTATCTCCTGCTTCACTCTTCTTGCTCAGGATTGCTTTGGCTATTCTGGGTCTCTTATTTTTCCAAATAAATTTTATGATTGTCTTTTCTATTTCTATAAGAAAGGACTTTGGGATTTTTATTGGGATTGCATTGAGTCTGTATAGCACTTTGGGTAGTATGGCCATTTTAATAATATTGATTCTTCCTATCCAAGATCATGGGAGGTCTTTCCATCTTCTAAGATCTTCTTCAATTACTTTCTTTAGTGTCTTGTAATTTTCGTTGTAGAGGTCTTTCACCACTCTTGTTAGATTGATTCCCAAGTGTTTTATTTTTTTGGAGGCTATTGTGAATGGAGTAGTTTTCCTAATTTCTCTTTCAGAGGACTCATTGCTGAGGTATAGAAATGCATTTGATTTATGGATATTGATTTTATATCCTGCAACTTTGCTGAATTCATTTATCAGTTCTAGAAGTTTTCGGGTAGAATTTTTTGGATCCTCTAAGTATAGAATCATGTTGCCTGCAAATAATGATAGTTTGAGTTCTTTTCCTATTCATATCCCTTTAATTTCTTTCATCTGTCTAATTGCTCTGGCTAGAGTTTCAAGAACTATATTGAATAAGAGTGGTGAGAGAGGGCATCCCTGTCTTGTTCCAGTTTTTTGAGGGAATGCTTCCAATTTTTCTCCACTTAGGATGATGTTGGTCTTAGGCTTAGCATATATTGCTTTAACAATGTTTAGGTATGTTTCTACTATCCCTAGTTTTTCTAGTGTGTTAAACATAAAAGGGTGCTGTATTTTGTCAAATGCTTTCTCTGAATCAATTGATAGAATCATGTGATTCTTAACTTTAAGTCTATTGATGTCTATTAAGTCTATTGTTTATTGATTTCCATATGTTGAACCAACCTTGCATCCCTGGGATGAACCCCACTTAATCATGGTGCACTAGATTTTTAATATGCTTTTGTATGCGATTTGCCAAAATTTTATTAAGAATTTTTGCACCTATATTCATCAGAGATATTGGTCTGAAATTTTCCTTTTTTGATGTGTCTCTGTCTGGTTTTGGAATCAAGGTGATACTAGCATCATAGAATGAATTCAGAAGAGTTCCTTCCCTTTCTATTTCATGGAATAATTTGAGGAGTATTGGAGTTAGTTCTTCTCTGTAGGTCTTGTAAAACTCAGCTGAGATTCCATCTGCTCCAGCGTTTTCTTTGATTGGAAGGCTCTTGATGGCATCTTCTACTTCCTTGTTTGTAATTGATCTGTTTAAGTCATGAATGTCCACCTGGTTCAGTTTGGGTAGGTCTTATGTCTCTAGGAATTTGTTGGTGTCTTCAGGGTTTTCTATTTTACTGGAATTTAAGTTTTCAAAATAGTTTCTAATTATCCTCTGTATTTCAGCAGGGTCTGTCGTGCTATTTCCTTTTTCATCACAAATTTTAGTAATTTGAGTTTTCTCTCTCCTTCTTTTGTTAGGATGGCTAAGGGTTTGTCAATTTTATTTATTTTTTTGAAGAACCAGTTTTTTGTTTTATCAATTTTTTGAATTGTTTCTTGTGTTTCACTTTCATTGACTTCAGCCTTGATTCTAATTATTTTCTGTATTCTACTTCTTTTGGTGCTACTTTGTTCTTCTTTATCTAGGGCTTTGAGTTGTAGTGTCAAGTCATTGATTTATTGCCTTTTACATCTTTGAATACATAAGCTTAATGCAATGAACTTTCCTCTTAGCACTGCCTTCATAGTGTCCCAGAGATTTTGGTATGTTATATCAGAGTTCTCATTTACCTCCACAAATTTTTTTTTATCTCCTCCCTGATGTCTTCTGTTACCCATGCATTGTTTAATAGCAAATTATTGAGTCTCCAGGTGTTGTAGTGGCTTCTTTTAAAAAAACTTTTATTAATTTCTAGTTTTATTCCATTATGGTCAGATAGAATGCAGGGTAGTATCTCTATATTTTTTGTATTTACTAAGACTTGCTTTGTGGCATAGGATATGATCTATATTAGAGAAGGATCCATGTGCTGCTGAGAAAAAAAAGTGTATTTACTTGTTGAAGAATGAACTATTCTATACATATCCATTAAGTCTAGACCATTGATTTTTCTATTGAGTCTTGTAAATTCTTTGTTTAGTTTTTCTTTGGAAGATCTGTCCAGTGGTGAGAGAGTTGTGTTAAAGTCACCCAATACTATTGTGTTGTGGTCTATTTGAGACTTGAATTTGAGAAGGTTTTGTTTGACAACATGGCTGTCCCATTGTTTGGGACATATATATTTAAGATTCTTATGTCTTCTTGATGTATGATGCCCTTAAGCAGTATGAAATGACCTTCTTTATCCCTTTTCACTGACTTTGGCTTGAAGTCCACTTTATCTGAAGTCCACTTTATCCCTTTTCACTGACTTTGGCTTGAAGTCCACTTTATCTGAAGTCCACTTTATCCCTTTTCACTGACTTTGGCTTGAAGTCCACTTTATCCACTTTATCTGAAATGAGGGTGGAAACTCCTGCTTGTTTATGCAGTCCATGTGAGTAATAGATTTTTTTTCCCATCCTTTCACCTTCAATCTGTGACTATCTCTTTCTATGAGATGAGTCTGTTGGAGGCAGCATATACTTGGGTCTTTTTTTTAAATACAATCTGCCAGTCTGTGTTTTTTAATTGCTGATTTTAGGCCATTGACATTCAATGTTATTATTGAGACATGGTTTGTATTCCCAGACATTTTTGATTATTCTTAGTTTTTACATTGACTAAATTTCTCCTTTGATTGGCCTTTCCTTTAGTGTAGCTTCTCCCTTTGCAGGTTTTCATTGTTGTTTTTCATCTCCTCCTCATGGAATATTTTGTCAAGAATTTTTTGTAGTGCTGGCTTTCTTGCTGTGAATTCTTTTAATTTTTTGTTTATCTTGGAAGGTTTTTATTTCATCATGAAATCTAAAGCTTAATTTTGCTGGATATAAGATTCTTGGTTGGCATGCACTGTCTTTTAGTGCTTGGTATATGTTCCATGATTTTCTAGCTCTCAGGGTCTGGGTTGAGAAGTCTGCAGTGATCCTATCAACATAATCCAGTTCGTTTCTTCTTCAGGGTATTTGGATTTGCTGTTCTGTCTTCATGGAATTTTTATCTCTCACATCTCTTCATGACTCTTGCCTTCCTTCATGTCAAATCTCTGTTCAAATGATTGCTCTTTGTAAATTGTTCCTCACTCTAATCAAATGTTTTCTGATTTCTCTATTTTTTAAAATTATTTTATTTAAATGCATTTCAAGTCATAGTACATATACAGAGCTCAATTTTTCCATTTCTCTGGTTGCAAACCAGGTAGAGTCACACTATTTGTGTCTTCATACATGCACAAAAGGTAGTGATGACAATCTCAATCAACCATCTTTACTATACCCATTCCCCTTTTCTTCCCTCCACATCCCCCCTGCCACATCCAGAGTTCCTCCATTTCTCCTATGTTCCCCATTCCCACCCTCCTTATGTATCAGCATCCACTAATCAGAGAGAACATTTGGCATTTGGTTTTTTGGGATTGGCTTACTTCACTAAGCATAATGTTCTCCAGTTCCATCCATTTGCCTGCAAATGCCATAATTTTATTCTCTTTTATTGCTGAATAATATTCCATTGTGTATATGTACCACAGTTTCTTTATCCACTCATCTATTGAAGGGCATCTGGGTTGCTTCCATAGTTTTGCAATTGTGAATTGTGCTGCTATAAACATTGGGGTGACTGCTTTATTGTAGTGTGCTGTTTTTAAATCTTTAGGGTATAGGCCAAGGAGTGGGATAGCTGGATCGAATGGTGGTTCTATTCCAAGTTTTTTAAAGAAATCTCCAAACTGCTTTCCAGATTGATTGCACCAATTTGCAGTCCCACCAGCAATGTTTGAGTGTACCTTTTTCACCGCATCCTCACCAGCATTTATTGTTTCTGGTATTTTGGATAGCTGCCATTCTGACTGGTGTGAGATGAAATCTGAGCGTAGTTTTGATTTACATTTCTCTAATGGCTAGAGATGATGAACATTTCTTCATATATATATTTATTGATTGTATATCTTCTTCTGAGAGGTTTCTATTCAGCTCTTTAGCCCATTTATTGATTGGATTGTTTGATTTTTTGGTGTTAAGTTGTTTGAGTTCTTCATATATCCTGGAGATCAAGTGCTCTATCTGATGTGTGTGTGGCAAAAATTTGCTCCCAGAATGTAGGCTCTCTGTTCACCTCATTGATAGTTTCTTTTGCTGAGAAGAAGCTTTTTAGTTTAAGTCCATCTCATTTATTGATTCTTGCTTTTATTTCTTGTGCTATAGGAATCTTGTTAAGAAATTTGGGGCCTAATCCAATGTGATGGAGATTTGGACCTACTTTCTCCTCAATTAGATGCAGGGTCTCTGGTCTAATCCCTAGGTCTTTGATCCACTTTGAGTTGAATTTTGTGCATGGTGAGAGATAGGGGTTTAGTTTCATTTTATTGCAAATTGATTTCCAGTTTTCCCAGCACCATTTGTTGAAAAGGCTATCTTTTCTCCAATGGATGTTTTTGGCACCTTTGTCTAGTATGAGATATTTGTATTTATGTGCATTACTCTCTGTGTCTTCTATTCTGTACCATTGGTCTACATGTCTATTTTGGTGCCAGTACCATGCTGTTTTTGTTACTATAGCTTTGTAGTAAAGTTTCAGGTCTGGTATTGTGATGCCTCCTGCTTCACTCTTCTTGATCAGGATAGCTTTGGCTATTCTGGGTCTCTTATTTTTCCAAATGAATTTCATGATTGCCTTTTCTATTTCCTTCTATAATAAAGGACTCTGGGATTTTGATTGGGATTGCATTGAATGTGTATAATGCTTTGGGTAGTGATTTCTCTATTTTTAAATCCCAATACTGACATTTGGTTATCCATTTGTTTATATTTTTATTTATCATTTTCCTCCCTCTATAATATTTAAATGCCATGGCAGCACAGATCCTTTCTATTCCATTTCATTTCCAAATAACTTAAACCACTCTCTGACTGCAAATGCTTCTAATTACTTATTGAATGAAGGAATGAATATGAATGGGGCATTAAGAAAATTTTGTAATGTGAGTCTTATGTTTGACACAGCTCTGCCTTTAACCTTTACAGTGCTATTGGATGAAGTCTAGACAGAATATTTAAGGATAGAGGAAGGCAAGACCCAACATTTTCTGCTTAGTTCCACTAATGATCTTACACCCTTGGCTGTGAAAAGCCTGCTTCTACAACTGAGCATTCATGTTTTATCTCTTGCTCTTATGTTTGTCTTAAGAGTTTTTAAAAAGCGCCACCAGACTGCTATCTACTAAAGGGTTTTATTTTCTCATGCTGAATGTAGCACTTTTATATTTAGAAGCACAAACTCTTTCCTAATTATATACAACCTACTGTTCTAAATTTTGCATACCACTTTGCAGTTTAGTGCTATGTGATTTACTTGGTACCAATTTTGGTGTCAGAAATTTGACATTTAGATTGCTTTTTAAAAGTAATGGTAAAGTAGAATTTGTACTGAATGAAACTTAGCATCTGCTTTCTTTTTAATTGTTCTTTCATATATGTATAGTGATCTACCTAAAATGTCATGAGGATAGGTCATATACTTATCATCATTTATAAATTCAGAGAAAATATTTTAATGTTCAGTAGATAATTTTACTGAGTTCTTTCTCCAAAGACTATACAAGTAGAATGCAATTTTCATTGTGTATTAAATAAGCACCTGCACATAAATTCAAATTAATTTCCTTTCTTCCTTTCTTTCTTTCTTCCTTTTCTTTCTACCTCTGCTTCTCTTCCCTCTCCTCTCTTTACTGCCCCTTCTCTCTCTCTCTCTGTCTCTCTCTGTCTCTCTCTCTCTCTCTCCACTCTATTACCAGAGATTGTACCTGCTTTACCATTGAGACTTACTTCCAATTTTTGAGATAAGTTTTTGCAAAGTGTCCCAGGTTGGCCTCAAATTGTTATACTCCTGCCTCAGTCTTCTGACTGCAACCATGATTAGCTAGCACAAAATCCTTAAAGATATAATTTATAGAGAAGTCTTGGAAGAAATGTTGCTATACTGTGGGGCCTTGATATTAACTAGATTATCATTATTTTGAAGTTTAACTAACAAATAAATGATTCCTAACTCTGGAACAGCATCACTTGTATTTTGAAGTCATGAATTATCATATGTAAATTTTCTCTCTCTCTCTTTCTCTTTCTCTCCCTCTCTCTTCCTTTCACAATTCATTTCCTTTCGGTCTATGACTTGCTATAGATACAGATAGATAGATATAGAGATAGATATGTATTATAGATAAAATATATAATTCTGTGTGCACATATGTAATTATAAACAGCCAATGGATGAACCATTAAGTTAAAACTCCATGATAGGTTAAAGTTAAGATAGACAAATTCAAATTATTCTTGTTTTGCTTAATGCTTTTTCTGTTTATTAATTCACAAAATTGAGTTTGTTGAATTATTTTAAATGTACTATAAAACTCTATGGTAAGATGTGGTAATATTTTTCAATAGGACAAAAATAATACTATTCAAAATTTCTCTTAGGGAGTTGTCAAATTTTAGTCACACTGCAAGGCAGCATGTAAAAGGGCAAACTCATTAAAAGATTTCATTGTGAATATTTTTTTCAACCTGTAAAATAAGAAGGAAATTATTTTATTTACAGTTTTGCCTTAAGCTATTTTTTTACTTCATTGTAAAATGAGAGCAGCTGGTTATATTCCCAAATGTTAGCCTAACTGTAAAGACTCTCACACTGTTTTTGATTATTTGACATTATCTTTAGATATCATCAATACATAATGAGATCCTCTGCTGGCATTTGAAAATTAAAGATGAGAAACATTCAAACTTTGCACATTTGAAATATAGGTAAGTGAAGTTTCTCTTGCAAAAAGTCTTTG
The DNA here is from genome assembly GCA_004024805.1 of Geosciurus inauris. Classification (NCBI taxonomy): domain Eukaryota; kingdom Metazoa; phylum Chordata; class Mammalia; order Rodentia; family Sciuridae; genus Geosciurus; species Geosciurus inauris. The sequence goes on along the minus strand of PVHX01003876.1, from coordinate 111,156 downwards.
AATCTTATTGATATTAATCTTATTTTCCCTTAATTTTAATATTCTCTAATCTAAAACTTTTAATTTTCTGTTCACAAAGTCATTCTCCCCACAAATTTGTTAAGTTTTCTATTATCTCTTCCTTCCAGTAGCCTAAACACTACTGATTGGCAATAGTTTTTGCCCTTACTGATCACTGCTTGTTAAAATGTAAAGCAAAATAAAAATTCACAAGAAAAAAAAAAGAATGTAATTAGAGAAAAAGTCATACTCAAAGGATCACAATGGCTTGAGTTTTGCCAAATGCTGATAATATTTTCATTCATTAATTTTCCAATCTAAGGACAAATATTTTTCTTTTTATAACACTGCAGGATAATGTGATTTGTGTCCCAGTAAGATAATAGGAGTAATAAACACCAATGTTCTATAACAGTAGGATGGCTAGAGTTTACATTAGAATATTATTTAGGATGAACTGCAAGAGAAGAGTTCAAAGTTGCCAAATATGAATAAATCATAAGGAGCTGAAATTCTGATTACCCTGTTGATCATTATATGTTGCATATATGTATTGAATTATCATATTGTATACCATAAACATGTACAATTTTTATGCCTCAATTAAAAATAAAAATTAAAAAAAATAATCACTGTTAATTTACATTTGATTCTAATGAACTATCCTATGTTTTTTCCAATTACAATAAAAGATTTAAGGATTTTTCCAGAAAAGGAAGTGATGAACTGATTATTTCTTTAATAATTTCATTACTTGATATATTTTTTTCTCATAAAGTCCAAATATGTCCAGAGTTTGCATCTTTTTTTGAGGGAAGTAGCTATCAGAATAAATTACTTCAGATTTTATCATAAAATATATTGATGTCTGGGGCTGGGATGTAGCTCAGTGGTAGAGCGTTTACCTAGCATGCATGAGGTACTGGGTTCGATCCTCAGCACCACATATAAATAATAAATGAGTAAAATAAAGATCCATCAACAACTAAAAAAATTTTTTAACCTATATTGATGTCATTTATCTAATGATAATTGTAATTGCCCTTTACATGTTTAAATAGAAGTGCAACACTTTGCCATTGTAATTCCACTACATTTTATTCTATGTGAAAGTTTTAAAATGTGGGTGAATCCTATGAAAGACAAAATGTATCTTTTTTTTAAAACATGCATACCCCATTTTAAAATGAGGCTTACTTAAAATAGAGAACTACTTATGTTTCACATTTGGGGTACAATTATAATATCATATTATTTATACCTCAAATGTTTTTTATAATGTATTTGCAAAACTTATCAAGAGAACATTCAGTAATTATAAATGAATATAAATCTCTTACAGGAAAATATGTTTGTTACTTTTTCTAATACTTGATTTATTTTATCTAATGGTAAATCATACTATATGAATAGTATTTTTATTCTTTTTTTCCATCACTACTGCTCTATTTTCTTTGTAGAATATTCCTTCATGTCGCATTTATCTTTGACCAATTTGTATTTCATATAAATTGATGATCATTATTATCAGTCTAATCTAGAAAGTAGAAAATAAAAGGATGACTGTCTCATGCTATTGTCTATCGAAGCCATCTTTCCTAAGTAATACTTTTTTCTGAATATCTATCCAAAATGGAATCTTTATGGTGAAATATAACTTTCTTCTCTTAGGTACTTTTTTTTAAGAACTAAAAATCCATCTGAAATAGCAAACAATCAAGGTATTATCTAACACAACTATAAAGCCACATGTTTTTTTAAGTCTACATATAAAATTTGATCCAGCAGATAAAATAATTTTATCAGGTCTCTGTCCTTCTTCTCTCCTGATTTGCCTTTATCTGTGATGGCTTGATTTACAGAGGCACAGTGGGGAAAATGGTTGTTGTCATAACAGCCCTGTGTAAATAGCAGGTCTCTGTACACAGTTACTATTGCTTGAATTTCAGAAAAATGAAAAAGTGTTTTCTACAATCCTACCTCTCAGAGTTTGAAACTAGAGGCCAGATCAAGGAACAAAACTTACTCAAGATGTCATTCTTAGAAAGCATAAGCAAATATTAATCAAAATCCTCTCATGTCCATTGGCCCATCAGTATTCAAAAGTTGCTGCATATGTGTCTACAATCTTCTCTATCTCATTTGGAAGTGTGTATTGCAGTTGTCATGTTCTCAGCATATCACTAAGCAGTTGACATGTTATTACTGTTCAGTTCATAGAGCATGAGAACTTGAGTGGTCACTATGAAACATGTGGACACCCTTGCCCATCCTCCAGAGAGTATAGCTATTGAGTTGGATTCTATGACTGAATGAAACTGTGGATTTTTACCCCCAGGGGAAGAATAGATGGATATATGTGTAAGAAGAGAGCAAAGAGATCTCTAATGGCTACAAAAGCAGGAATAGTGCTCAACAATACTGATTCCTCTCCCTTTCCTGGATGTGCAACTAGATAACATTTTACTACCTTTTATTTTATTTACAGGCAGAGTATATGAATAGTTCTTATTATTGAAATGTGATGTGTATCATGGCTAGGGAAAGACAGTTCAGAGTGTTATTCCATTTTTAAGTTATCCTATTTTTAAGCATTCTCTTATTTAGCAGCTGGTTCAAAGAGTTTCCTGAAGTTAGAAGATGATAGCATCATTAAAATAGAAGAACCATAGTACTTAAATATCTGCACAGGGAAGAACCCAACTGACACCAGACCCTGGATGCATATGAGGTTCCCTTATATTCAGCCACCAAGGCTTGTTGCAGTTTGTTTGCTTGCATATATGTTGTTCTTATTATCTAAAAAAATCAAAGAAACGGAAAGAAGAGATCATTAAATGTAGGAGAGTAAGTCCATAAAAATAAAAAAATTGCAGTAAAAAATAGGTTTGTGTTAACAAACCACATTTGTTTCTTTGAAAAGATCTGTGAAATACAGTTCATCTGGCCTGATTGGTTACTAAAGAAAGGAAGAAAAACAAAGAATACAACATAAATATATAATATAGATGAAAATATGACACATTAGAAAATAGAAAATAAAATTATTATTTTAATTTATTGAAAATAGACAAAGTGGAACATTCTCTCAAAAGTTGAAATAGCAAAACTTAAAAAAGACCTATCATATCTAAGGACACTGAAAAACTGACACATTTATCAGCAAAAACCCTCAAGAGTCTCAGAAGTTTTAAAATGATTATTAATATTCTATGGATTTTATTAGAAGTGATAATTTAAAATATGTAAACATTCCAAAGCATATATTTTATGCCTTGGATATGAAGCATTCCCTCCAAAAGCTTATGTGTTAATGCAGAAAGATTAACAGCTGAAAAGATTAGATTTTGGTAGCTGTCATCCAATCAGGAGGTTGCTACATATGATGGATTACTAACTTGAATGGACTAACTGGATAGTAACTATAGGCAGTGGAGTTTGGCTGGAAAAAGTAGGTCATGGGTGGCATGCCTTTAAGGTTAGTATTTTCTCTCTGGTGTTTTCTCTTTCTGCTTCCTGGCTGCTATAAGCTGAGCAGCTTTTCTCAGCCATGCCCTGGCACCATGATGTTCTGCCTCATCTCAGGCCCACAGAAAAGTAGGAGGAAGAAGTGTGACTAATGTCTTCATTTCATTAGGAGAGTTATTAGATCATATTTTATTCTCAATGTTGGCAATTTGAACAATAGAGTTTATGTGTATTCAGAAAGGTTCCAAGAGGTATCGTGTTCCAAGAGTCAGCAAAGTAATAATAACTGAAGGGCATAAGTAAATTGTCAGAATTCAAATTTCAATGGAAATATTTTAAAATTAAAAAATAAAATTTAAATTAAAATAAAATAGATGGCAAAATGCAGAAAACAAAGGAAACTTTAAAAAGAGGCATTAAGGCCAAAATGAAAATAATGGTAGTTATTCAAAGAAGATAAAAGGGAAATTTGTTTGTAGTACTTCATAGTACTAGCAGAAAACCCACCTCAGACAATCTTTAGATGAACCTCTTCTCATCTCTTCTAATAAAACAAAACAAAACATAAAATATCCCCCGAACTCCAACATATTTGCAGGCAATGTAGAATAATCAAAAGCAGACAGAACTTGGAAATTGATCTCACAAGGTAAGATTTATATTTATGTGCCTCTACTGCTTCCTAATAAAACTACCTGTAGAATACATATTATATAGATATATATTCATATATATAGTATATAAAGAAAAACTCATATTTATGCAATAGATAAGAATTTTTTAAAATCATAGTAAATTTTAGAAAGTGAAAGTATATAAGTATGCTCTTTTTTTATTTTAGTGAAAAAATTTTAGAAAACATTTTAAAAAAACCCACAACAAACTCAAATTAGAAGCAAAAATAAATGTTATAGATTAAAGGAACTACAAAAAAAAATACAAAAACTTGTTTTTTAGGTTGAATACCCAGGGAAAGATATTTTGAGTAAAAACCTCTTGCAGGGACAAAAAAGGGATGGAAAAAAAATTAGGCAAAGAGAGAATTAGTGCTGTACTTCCCTCTTTAGGGGATTTTCAGTGACTCTCACATAACTGTGAAGAAACAATGTGTTTTAAAAAACTATTGGATCATTCTGATGCACATTGAATTTTGAGAAATATTACTCTTTGAAACCAAAAGAATATCTATCGATCGATCATATATTGGAGGCCATTGGATTGTTTCTAAATTTTAATTATTAAGAATAATACAGGCTGGGCTGAGGTTGTGGCTCAATGGCAGAGCGCTTGCCTTTCACATGCAAGGCACTGGGTTTGATCCTCAGCACCACATAAAAAATAAGTAAACAAAATAAAGACACTGTGTCCATGTATAACTAAAAAATATTAAAAAAAAAAAAAAGAAGAATACAGGCTGGGGTTGTCGCTCAGTGGTAGTGCACTTGCCTAGCATATGTGAGGCCCTGGGTTTGATTCTCACCACTACATTATAAATAAATAAAGGCTCATAAACAAGTAATAAAATATTAAAAATAATAATAATAATAATAATGCTGGAGGAGATTCAAGATAATGGGCTACAAGGAAGCTGCATTCCTTGTCCCTTCATGACATGGGATTCAAGCAGTGGGAATACTGTTTCTCTTGCAAGTTAATAGAGGACCCCCTGCAGCCATGCCCATGCAGCACCCTCATCTATCAATGTGGGGCTCCTCTGGTCGCCTCCATCTTGAGACACTGCAACTACTGCCATAGTCCCCTTTATGTGGTAGTCTGCCCCTGGGGACACCAGACAGCATCTGGAGACAGCCACCCACTGCAGCATTGCATACCACAGAGATGCATCTCTGACCATGCCACCCAACACCACTGTCTGCCCTGCCCCAATGCCTCATTTCTGAAAGTGGCCACCTCCATCTTGGGATACTTTCATCGTCATCTTGGGATATCCTTGCTACCACCATCTCCATGTTTAGTTGGGGAAATTCCCATCTTGGGACACTGGCTGGGGCCTAGAATTAATATCAAGGTACCTATAGTCCCCCAACATCCCCTCCTTCTACAGGCACTAACCCAGCACAGCATTTGCAGTTACATGGCTAACTTGTAGCTCACTCACCTGGTCCTGATCTGCCCAATACAAAACAGCTCTGAGCAACAGGTGTGCAGGCCCCAGAGCACAGCCCACAGGGCCTCTGGAGAGAGAAGTTCCTGATTGGGAAGTAGAAATGGAGGGGATGAATGAAATACAGTTTAGAGATTAAATTGAAGACCATGAATTATGGGGTCTACAGGTGATCTAAGAGGTTAAGATCAGGCACCACATCACATGAGTAGGCCCCAAAGGAAATCCTTGGAGTGCAGTCTTCCAGTGGGGACTGGCAAGTACTATACCACACCTCCAGGAGTTCATTCTCCAAGACCAACCCTCTCACCCTAATAACATTCACCACCCTGACCAGCAAACAATAGGCAACCTCACCTACTGGATGAGAATGGAAGCAGGGAAGATACTGAACTCTAACAGAACAATCCTTTAATTTTCCTTCAAGATTATTTTATTCTCTTTTTTCTTTCTTTGTTTCTTTTCTTTTTTCTCTCTCTCTTTTCCCACCCTCACATCCCAAATTATGTGAATCTGAGTACTTTTTATGCATTAGGTTACTGAGGACTGGGATGTCTGAATAGTATATTACAGTTCTGTTTTGTATTCTTTTATCTTTTATCTTTATGCTTTTTCTTTTTCTTAATAATTTTTTGGTTTTTTGTACTCTTTCTATTTTTTCTCACTTACCTGTCTCCCCAAAGTCCCTTTCTCTTTTTTCTCTTGCTACTAGCCAACTTGTTTTGATTCCTTTTTTCACACTTCTTAAGACCTAATAACTCTATATCCTAACCTCTTACCTTCTTAACATCTCATCCTACACCCCCACATTCTCTCTTTGGTCCACCATTAGAAACTGTAGACACTTTTGCAAACCTACTGTTTTTATTGTAGATAATAATTGAACTCACCATTTCTCTCTATTATGACAAAACTGTAAATGTCTTAGTAGGAGCTGTTTGGTTTAAGGCTGTATGTCGTTTCCATTGGGATCTGTTAATATGGATCTCTCTCTTAAAGGAGAGGTATTGGAATCCTGCAGGGACACTATAAGTCTATAGGGTAAAATTGTAATGTCTCAGATCCATACTGCTAGAGGGGAAGACACACAAACAACATGAAAAAACAAGGGAAGAAGTGCCCCAAACAAACCTATATACTACATTAGAATCCATGGCCAACAAAACAGAAGAAATGTCAGAAAAGGAGTTCAGGGTGTACATAGTTAACATGTTCTGTGAATTAAAGGATGATATAAAAGAGAATACACAGGCAACAAGATATTATTTTGATAAAGAGTTACATAAGCAAATAGAGGAAGCAAAAATTAATTACTTCAATAAGGAGATAGAAATTTTGAAAATAAAAGCAAACAGAACTACTTGAAATGAAGGAAACAATAAATCAAATTAAAAACTCAGTAGAAAGCATCACCAACACTAGATCACTTGGAAGACAGAACATCAAACAATGAAGACTAAATATATAATCTTGAAAGTAAAGTTGATCACACAATGAAAATGGTAAAAAAATAAATCATGATCAGAACATCCAAGAATTAAGGGATAACATGAAAAGATAAAATTTAAGATTTATCAGGATACAGGAAGACATAGAGTTACAAACCAAAGGAATAAACAATCTATTTAATGGAATAATAGCAGAAGATTTTCCAAACATGAAGAATAAATTGGAAAACCAAATACAAGAGGCTTAGAGGATACTGAATGTACAAAATCACAATAGATACACAGCAATCTACATTATAATAAAAATGCCAGCAGACAGAATCAGGAGAGAATTCTAAAAGCCACAAGAGAAAAAAATCAGATTATATATAGGGGAAAACCAATTAGGATGTCTGCAGATTTCTCAGCCCACACCCTCAAACCTTGGAAGTTCTGGAACAATAAGTACCAAGCTCTGAAGAAAATGGATGCCAAACAAGAATCTTATATAGGGCAAAATCAAGCTTTTGATTTGATAATGAATAAAAGCCTTCCAGGATAAACAAAAGTTAAAAGAATCTACAACTAGGAAACCTGCACTATAGAACATTCTTAGCAAAATATTCCATGAGGAGGAAATGAAAAACAACAATAAAAATCAGCAAAGAGAGGAACTACACTAAGGGAAAAGCCAATCAAAGGAGAAACTAAGTCAAGTTAAAAATCAAAAATAAGCTAAAATGACTGGGAATACAAATCATGTCTCAAAATAACCTGAATGTTAATGGCCTAAACTCATCAATCAAAAGACACATATTGGCAGATTGGATTTAAAAAAATAAACCAAACCAACACTATGTTACCTTCAAGAGAGTCATCTCATAGGAAAAGACATACACAGACTTGAGGTAAAAGGTTGGGAAAAAGATGCCACTCACATGGACTGCATAAACAAGCAGAGGTGTCCATTCTCATCTCAGATAAAGTAGACTTCAAGCCAAAGTTAGTCAAAAGGTATGAAAAAGGACATTTCATACTACTTAAGAGAGCCATACATCAACAAGACATAACAATTATAAATATATATGCTCCAATCAATGGAGCATATCAAAGATCTCCCTTGTTTTTGGATGGGCAGAATTAATATTGTCAAAATGACCACAGCATCAAAAGCCTTACACAGATTTAATGCAATTTCAATTAAAATCCCAATGACATCCCTCATATAAATAGAAAAAGCAATCATGAAACTCATCTCAAAAAAAAAAGATACCCAGAATAGCCAAAGCAATCCTTAGCAAGAAGAGTTAACCATGTGGCATCACAATACCAGACCTTAAATTATACTACAGAGCAATAGTAACAAAAACACATGGTATTGGAGCCAAAGACACTTGTAGACCAATAGTACAGAATAGAAGACACAGAGACAAGCCTAAATAAATATGGTTATCTCATACTAGACAAAGGTGCCAAAAACATATTGGAAAAAAGATAGCCTGTTCAACAAATGGTGCTGGGAAAACTGGAAATCCATATGCAACAAAATGAAATTAAGCCCCTATCTCTCACCATGCACAAAACTCAACTCAAAGTGTATCAAGGATCTAAGAATTAGACCAGAGACACTACACCTAATAGAAAAAAAGGGCCCAAATCTTCATCATGTTGAATTAGGCCCTGACTTCCTTAACCAGATTCTTAAAACACAAGAAATAAAATCAAAAGTTAATAAATAGAATGGATTCAAACTAAAAAGCTTCTTATCAGCAAAAGAAATAATCAATAAAGTGAAGAGAGAGCCTACCATCTGGGAGCAAATTTTTGCCATAAACACATCAGATATAGCACTAATCTCCAGGATATATAAAGAATAAACAAAACTTAACACCAAAAAAGCAAACAACCCAATAAATAAATGGGCAAAGAAACTGAATAGACATTTCTCAGAAGAAGATATACAATCGATCAACAGACATATGAAAAAATGTTCAACATCTCTAGCAATTAGAGAATTGCAAATCAAAACTACCCTAAGATTTCATCTCATGCCAGTCAGAATGGCAATTATCAAGAATACAAACAACAAGTGTTGGAGAGGTTGCGGGGGAAAAGGCACACTCTCACATTGCTGTTGGGACTTCAAATTGGTACAACCAATCTGGAAAGCAGTATGGAGATTCCTTAGAAAACTTGGAATGGAACCACCATTTGACCCAGCTATCCCACTCCTCTGTCTATACCCAAAGGAATTAAAAACAGCATATCACAGTGATGCAGCTACTTCAATGTTTATAGCAGCTCAATGGAACAACCTTGATGCCCTTCAACATATGAATGAATAAAGAAACTGTGATATATATATATATATATATATATATATACACACACACACACACAATGAAATATTACTCAGCATTAAAAGAGAAAATTAAAATCATGGCATTTGCAGGCAAATGAATGAAGTTGAAGAATATCATGTTAAGTGAAGTAAGCCAATCCAAAAAAAACCAGTCTGTATATTTTCTCTGATAAGTGGATGCTGATCCATAATGGAGGGGAGGGCAGGGAAGGGATAGAGGAATTTTGGATAGGGCAAATGGGAGGGAGGGAAATGGAGTGCGCATGGGAGTAGAAAGGTGGTGGAATGAGATGAACATCGTTACCCTAGGTGCATGTATAATGACACGACTGGTGTGACTATACTTTATGTACAACCAGAGAAATGAAAAAGTGTGCTCCATTTGTGTACAATGAATCAAAATGCACTCTGCTGTTATGTATAACTAATTAGAAAAAATAAATAAATAAGAACAATGCTGCTATAAATATTCCTTTTTTTGTTTTTAATATTTGAATTATGTTTTACATATGTTCATTATGCATGCATTTGTATTGGCCACCTACCTAAGAGTGTAAATGCTGAGTCATAGTTTATTAATTTGATTGTTTAGTAGACAATACAAAAAAAATTCTAAATTGGTCATACAAATATACCATCCAATAACAGGATATAAGAGTTTAGTTGCTCCATAAACTTACTAACATTTTGTATTATAATTTTTTATTTTAATTTCAGCCATTTTAATGGAGGTATAATAGATCATTATTGTATTTTGTTGACAATTATGATCTGAATTTTATTTTCCATACAATTCCATTATGATCTTAATTGTATTTTCTTGACCAATGATGCTGAGCTCATTTTCTTGTTTATTAGCCCTTCAACAGTTTCTTTGTAAAATGTCCATTCAAGTTTGTTGCCCAATTATCAGATTGTTTAACATTTCTTTATCAATTTAAATGAGTTATTTGCCCAGAATATTTCTTTTTATGGAAATTTACTATGCATTTGTGTGCTACAATTCTGTCACTTACCTTTTCACTTTCTTAAGAGTAACTTTTTAATGAAAACAATATTTTAATCCACTAATGTAGTAGTAGCATTGGCATAGATTCAGGCAACTAATTTTTCTTTGTGTTTATATTTTTTTCTATGAGGAATATATAAAATTATTTAAATTGTAATGTGTATATTGATAATACTTGTATTTTATAAAATGAATATTTTAACACAAAAATGAGATAGTTTTCGATAATGATTTTGAGAGACCATTGTTTCTTAATAGCCTCTTGGACCAGGCTTTCACCAATCAGAACAAACTGAAACATAATCACTCACTGTAAATGTTGTATGATCAATTAGAAACTTTTAAGAAACTTGGAAATCCCTATGTAGAACATTTTTTCCTGAAAACAAGAGTTTGAGAAAAACTAATAAGAAAGAACCCTGTATATCTGAGTCCACATAATAAGAAAGTTCTCTCTCCTTTAATCCTTAGAAGAAAAGTAACCCAATGTTAGTTAATTTTCTTGTTCTTTTTCTTTGTTGTGCTTTCTTGTTCCTACCTAGTAAAACCAAACATTCTGTCATCCTCAGCAACATCTCATTCTATCATCAAGTTATACTTTATAGAATTATAAATGTTGCCCAATTCTAGAATCACAAATAAAAACCAATTACATCTTTAAGCTAAATCTCTTATAATTCTGTCTTTTAATACTACTATACACCTATTATAATTGTCAGAATTTAGAATACTGACCATAGTGTTCAGTAACAGATGCTTTATTGGTTTTCCTTCCTTCTCTGATTCATTTTGCTTTTTCTTCTGTGGAACTTTATTTACTAATAAAATGATAGCATATAAATCTTTGCTTCAGGATCTGCTTCCTATTATATGCAAGTAGAGATAATATTTTTTCTATTGTTTCTGGCAAGCACATTTAAATCTCTGGAATCTAATAAACTCCTCTTTTGTTCATTGCCTCATTGTTATCATAGACAGAGTAAGTTCAGGGTCTGGAACATGCACAGAATTCTTCCATAGCCTTGTGACTAATTTTATATTGGTAGCTTTTTTATTATTTAAAAAAGTACTTCCACTGGAAGTGGAAAAAAAGTACACACATATTATATTAAAAACTAGCATCAGTCCAGGGTACTGATATTTGACTTCCAACATATTCTAGCTTCTTGAAAACTACCTTTTTTTTTTTTTAACCCCATACTTCTTTTCCTCAGATTCAACTATTTGGATCCAGATATTTTGAAATATCATCAAATATTTAAAATTGGTCTGACTAATTTTCACACTGAGTTTCTTTTCACCAAATCCAATGGACATTACTCTTACCTTTATTTTTTAGGTTGCTCCCATACTTAATTTAACAGTACTAAGCATTCCTTTCTCAATAGGTATGTTATTTTACCTTCTTCAAATCTAAGTTATTTTGATTTATCTCATCACTCCTTTCTAGGTTTTCTTCTGGATTTCCTCTATTTATTACTGTAGGGTTTTCTACTTTTATTCTTTCTTCTCTTCATCCACATATGAATCCTTTATGATTCTGTAGATGCCCAGTATATCAATTATTATCTAAAGCTGATTCCCAAACTCATAGAGTTTTGGCTTCTCTCCTGATTTTTAAAGACATGCATATCATCACTTATTTAACATTTTAACTTGAATTTCCCCAATGGAAACACATTTGAAAATGTCTAAAGGAGAATACATTCTTTTTGTCCCCAAATATGTTTCCTCAGTTTCCTGTTACAACTAATGGTACTACCATCCATTCAGTCAACTCACCAGGAAGCCTAGAAGATATTCTAAATAATTACCTATCTAGTATTTTCTCAGATTCAGCCAGCAACCAACTAAAGTTAACATCATATTTCCAAATACCAAAAATGTTTATTTCTCTTCTCCAGGTTTAAGTTACTCATCATGGCTCACTAATCCTTGGTCTCATCTATCACCAGATCTTGTGTACTTCTATCTTTGGTCATTATTCTATTGTTTTACTTTTTTATTCCTTGATTATGCCTTTAAAATTTCCAAGCCTTTGCAAATTATTTTCCATTTACCTGGGATGTTTATTTATCCTTGATCTTCCTCAGCTTTCTATCTTGTCATGTGAAATGAAACATCATAAATTAGGTAGAAGTGTTCATCTCCACCACAATTGTTTTTTTTTTTTTTTGTAACATTATTAAGCTTAACAGTTAGCCCTATGTTTAATAAAAGTTGTGGCCTACTCTGTCAGGACACTACTTCTTGAGTCAGCCTCTTAAACATTTACCCTTGCATCTTCTTTTCCTGTTTCAAATAACTGAATAAAGTATGTAACTTCATTCCCAAGAAAGCCAACATAAAGCCACAGTTACTCTTTACACCTTAAGCTGCCTGTTTTCAGTTCTACAACAATGCTACCTTGGTATTTTGCATCATATGGATAAAATGGTAAATGAAATAACCACAAAAAAACATACAGTATGGCAGATAAATGAAGAAGTTATGTATCATTATGTATGTAAAAAGGTAAAAGATAATAAGCTGAGAAACAAGCAGAAATCACAGTGATATTTTCTGCATTGGTTTTATGTGTGACGATAGTGTTCATGGCTTTAATAGTTGGCCCATATTCTCATGTAGGTTTGTTTTCCAAGAAAAGTAAACTCATATTTTCATCTATAATTCTTGTTTTGTTATCAGAATTCAGTGGAAACAATTAAATTTTACTTTTTATTGAGCAGTTCTAAGGATTGATTATTTTTGGTTTTTATCATTTTTTAGAAACCTTTCAAAAAACAGAGATTTCATAATCCTATAAATTCAGAATGACTCATTAATGTTTCACTCATGCTAAAAATGACTAAAATAACAAGGAAGTATATTAAAAATAGAATCACCTGAGTCATATAATACTAAGGTAAATTTATTACCTAAAAAACTTCTTTGATTTCATAAACTGGTAGAAATTCAGATTTTTGAAATGTTTCTACTCATAATGTCAATGAGGAAAATTTGGGGAAGATAAAATTCACAATCATTAGATGAATGCAAAGAGACCCATAGCAGTACCCAGATTCTAATGATGGTGACATTGATTGCATTCTAGTAGTCTTCATATAATAATATAACACATGAATTATCTCAGATGAGCAAAAGGCTGAGGGATATTCCTTTCTTATGAATTTTATTCTCTTTGAGAAACAAGAATGGTGAATGGAGGTATAGGAGTTTTGAAGAAGGCATGGTGTATTTACAATAGCTCTTGTGATGAATGATAGAGCAAAACACACCAAAAGTAACACAGGATTGTTCAGTTGTGGTTGATAACCACAACATTTTATGTATACTGTCTGTCCTTTTCCTGTGCTTTTATTCCCCCTCCACAAAAGTACTGTTAAAATAAATGATTTTATTCTCATTTTCTTTCAGGTGTAGAAAATTTCAGATATATCTCATTCCCCCAAACCTCCTTTTTACCCTGCCCTTAGAGGGGACAAAATCTTTTATTGTTTTCAAGAAGGAAAGCTTGTTCAATTCAATGAGATGAGGCTATGCTTGTAGATTTAAAAAAATCTTTCATTCCATGAAGAATATTGTAAAATAGCTTTTGAAAATTCTTCAGAATTCTTAAATATGTGTTAACTTTCTGTCCTTTGTGACATAAAAATCTTAATATTTGTCATATTTTGAGGATATAGCTTTTCCTTTCTCTGCTAAGACAATGAGTTACAATATTTTCATTTAAGTTCTTAATTCCTTTCCATTAATTTATATAAAATTTTTTGATAATTATGAATAGAATATGGTTATATTATCTACAGGTTTACTATAGATACAATATTCATAATGACTCCACATATTTATTGAGCACTATCTCATTATTATATAGTTCAGTCAATAAATTGTTATTATTCTGATGTTAGAATGCAAGAATTCCATAACTGCTTGTGTAAGCCCCAGTCTATAACTAGACATGATACTCTTATAATGATTTAAGCAGAAGTAAATGTAAATCAGCGTAGTATTATGCTTATACAATTAGGATTAACTGATATCTTCTTGGGACAAGTAGTACAATTATCTTCCTTTCTTCAGATATTTCTACATAGTTGTAATGAAGAGCTAACTATGTTTATTGTAGAAGTTGAGAGCAGCTGAATGGATTAAATTAGATAATTACCAGCTGTTATTCACTTCAGAAATTGGCTGGAACTCAGAAACAAGCCAATTTTAAAACCAAAGATAGTTCTGTGACGTAGCTACATATTCAGGTATCACAGAGATGCAGAAAAAAAAAAAAAGAAAGAAAGATTTATCAAGTTGAAGAATTCTAGGATTATATAAAGTTTCTACGAGAATTTTCAAACCCCACCCACAATCCCAAAATTTGGAATCATGGGATTTGGATAACGATCATGATTTTGTGGGCCTAATAGCTATTTGTAATTGAATATCTTTGTGGACTTTATATATACATACACTATATCGACACTCTGATAAAGAACTACATGACTGTTCTGAACTTCCTTCTGCTGCTGATAATATTTTCAAATTGCTGTCACTGATGATTATATTTCTGGATTTCTGTCACTGCTGATTAAATTTCCAGCAGTGCTGGTTATTAGTACTACTGATTATGGAAGTGTGGGAAATTTGAAGTTTTTTCATTTATGACTGGTTCTCCTGTGATGTTATTTTTTTAATGTCATTTGTTGACTTTTTCAAGAAATTAATTGTATTGATAAGTCAATGATTGAGTGCTTTCATTTATGGTATGGACAAATAAGTTGTCAGTAATAGAAGATTTTTGGTTGGTCAGAATAATATATTAAAACAGCACACCACACATAGCTATATTAATCAGTATGCTATGATATTTTATAAAAGAAAAAATTTAACCCTACCATTCTAGTGAGGTTTAAATAGTGGGTTTTGCTTCATTATATAATAAAACAAACAATTATTTAGAGTGTAGGAGACCATGGTATGTAATTCATCTTATTATAAGTTTCTTATTTGGTCTAGACCTGTCTTTAATAGTTTTTAAATGAGGAAAATTTCAAAGGGTTCCTTTTGACTTTACAAATGTTGTTCAGTTTCCCAGAACCACAACTATTTGGTTAAAATGACTTCAACTGGAGTATGCATCAGAGCCAAAGAATAAAATCTGAGAATGTGTCATGTAAAAATGAAGATTTAACACAATGCTTTTTTTGTTCATTTGAACTGTCTTTAAGCTGCCTAATAATGGGGTCAATTATTCTCTCTCTTGAAGGACATGCAAGTTCAACTCCTTGGGATAATCGGCTTTACTATTTTTCTATATTTAGTGTCTCAATTTTTCTTCAAAGAAGTCAGATTTCTCAAATATCTCTTCAGATAAAGACATAACCAGTTTTTACAGGAGTATCAAAGAATATAGAAAAGAATTCAGAATAAACTAGTAAAGCATGAACTATATCCAATATAGATGACTTAGGGAAATTCTCAGCTTCCTTATAGTAAAACCATTTCACTTCTGTTGAACTCCATAAATTTTTTCTTCAAGATAGTATAGCATCTGGGCTGTGGTGAATTTTCTGTTAGGGTATTTCTATTAAGACAAAAAAAATCTCAATAGCTTAAGTTGAATGACTGGAATTCAAAAATTTAAAATATAAATTAGATCTTTCCTTCCAGTTTTCTTTTACAGAGGAAACTCTCCTAATTAAATAAACATTAATCCATAAGTCAGGGAACATTGAGATCAGTCCAGATATTTTTGTTCTAGCTTTGTCTCTATAAGGAAAGATACAATACCCTTGATTTTGCAAAATGATATATAAGTCAATTATAGATTATAGATGATGAATCTAATGTCATTCAAAGTTTTTCATAATTCAGTAAAAACTTTTCTATCCTAAGCAACCATTTCATAACATGTCCTTTTCCACCCAGGCTTGGACTTTGCAACTGCAAAGATTATTGACGCAGGTGTTTGCTCATGTTAGAACTTATTTATATTTTGTTCTTCTTCACAGTCCAGCAGGCATCTCACTTCTGCCACAGGACATTCCTAGCCATATAGGTTTTTTTCCCCCCGCTTTGGTGGTAAAATAGTGAAACTGCTTTCCAGAATGATCAGGAAACTCTGAATAGATTAAATAATTTCATTTTCTCCATTTCAACTACCTCAGAAAGTTTCTAGGTAATCGAAAAATGATCTGTTGCCACAAAAAGGATACATAATCCTAATAATAGGAAAAAGATATTTTAATATGAAAATCACCTCATCTTGCTCTTTTCTTTATACTAGGAAAATTTATTTTGTTTTGTATCATTTTAATATTTTTATATTTGAATTTTATTTTATTTTTTTCATATTTAATTTATTTATTTGTTCTATTTAAGTTTACATGATATCAGAGTGCAATTTGATTCATTCTACACAGATGGAAGATAACATTTCATTGCTCTGGTTGTAAGTGATATAGAATCACAACATACATGCAGTCATACATGAAGCTAGGGCTATGATGGCCATCATATTCCATCATCTTTACTGTCCCTATGTCCCCTCCCCACTTACACCCCTGTGAACAGAGTTTCTCCATTGTCCCAGTGTCCTTCCCCACATTATGGATCAGCATCTACTTATCAATGAGTACATTCGACATTTGGTTTTCTGAAATTGGCTTACTTCACTTAGCATGATATTCTCCAATTCCATCCATTTACCTGCAAATTCCATAATTTTATTCTCTCTTATTGCTGAGTAATATTCCATTGTGTATATATACCACAGTTTCTTTATCCATTCATCTATCAAAGGGCATCTAGGTTGGTTCCACAGTTTAGCTATTGTGAATTCAGCTGCTATAAACATTGAAGTGGCTGCGTCACTGTAGTATGCTGTTTTTAAGTCTTCTGGGTATAGACCAAGGAGTGTGATAGCTGGGTCAAATGGTGGTTCCATTCCAGGTTTTCTAAGGAATCTCCATACTGCTTTCCAGATTGGTTGTACCAATTTGCAGTTCCACTAGCAATGTATGAGCATGCCTTTTTCCCCATAATCTCTCCAACACTTATTGTTTGTATTATTTATAATTGCCATTCTGACTGGCATGAGATGAAATCTTAGGGTAGTTTTGATTTGCATTTCTCTGATTGCAAGAGATGTTGAACATTTTTTCATATGTCTATTGATCGATTGTGTACCTTCATCTGTGAAGTTTCTGTTCAGCTCCTTGGCCCATTTATTGATTGGGTTGTTTGTTTTTTTTGGTGTAAAGTTTTTTGAGTTCTTTATATATCCTGAAGGTTAGTGCTGTATTGGATGTGTGTGTAGCAAAGATTTGTTCCCAGTTTGAATTCATCCATTTATTGATTCTTAATTTTACTTCTTGTGCTATAGGAGACTTGTTAAGGAAGTATGGTTCTAATCCAACATGATGAAAATTTGGACCTATTTTTTATTAATCAACAAATAATCACATGTATTTGTGGGATATAATATGTTTTTAATTTTTATTATTATGATTTATTTTACATAATTATGGAAAGCAGTGGGATAATTTTATACATGTATACAATGCAAACTTATTAAATCAAGGTAGTTATCAACTTCCATTTTCTTAAATTTTTAAAAACTTTTTGATTAATACACAATAACTATATATTCATGAGATACAGCATGATATTTCAGTACATGTACAATCTGTATTGAATCAATCAGGGTAACTGATGCTTCCATTTCTTTATGTTTGCTTTGTGTATGAAGTCTTCACGTTCTTCTCTTCTTGTTATTTTTAAAGTATTTAGTAGATTATTGTGAGTTTTAGTTTTAGCATTCCCCTGTGCTACAGAACTCTACAATTTTTATTTCTGTGTTTTTTACCTATTACTCAACTTCCATCTATCACATCCCCATTATCCCTAGCCTCTATTATATACTTCTATGTTCAAATTGATCTTTTAAAAATATCTACATATCAGAGCCACATGCAGTATTTGTCTTTCGGTGTCTGATTTATTCCACTTAACATTATGTCTTCTAGTTCTATCCACTTTGCTGCAAATGATAGGATTTTATTCTTCTTTATGGCTAAATAATATTCCACTTTGTATACATATCACATTTTCTTTATGCATTTATCCACTGATGAGAAAACACATTGATTCCATATCTTAGCTATGGTGTGTAGTGCAGCAATAAACATGAGCATGTAATACCTCTTCAATATATTGATTTGATTTCCTTTAATATCCAGGCATGGGATTGCTGGATCATATGGTAGATCTGGTTTTAGCATTTGGAGGAAACTTCCTATTGTTCTCTGTAATGGTTCTACTAATTTCCATTTTTACCAAAAGTGTATAAAATCTTCATTTTTTCTCCACAATACTTAGAATCAACAACTCTGTTGATGTGTTTGTTGACTTCTTCCCCCTTCCCCTAGAATGTAAACTCTACACGTGTTGTATTCATTACTGATTCTTCTGAGCCTACTATGATGCCTGCCACTATTCCATAAATACTTGCTGGTATATTGAATGAAACACAAGAAATTTAGCAATGTATTAGAATAAGAAAGCTTGGCTTAAAGATAAACAAAAAGTAGATTACAAACAGCTTCACTGTGTCTGTAAATAATGATATTTATGCCATAGTGATATATATTTAAATGATCTTAGCATTGTGGCAAATGTAGAGCCCTTTTTTGCTTTGCTTCTAGGTTCTACAGTTATTCACATATCTTTCTGCAATTTTTCAAACAAAATAATTTTCTATTCTCATCCTATATCTCATAGGAATTCTTCAGTCAGTTTTTATGATGAGAGAATAAACTACTATCTAAATATTAAATATTGCTGCTCATACTTGTTTTAGACAGTGTTGTTATTACTGTGACCAAAAAAAATTGACAAGAACAGTTAGAGGAGGAAAATTTATTTGGCTCACAGTTTCAGAGGTTTTATTCAAAGATGGCCCACTCCACTGTTACAGGCTCAAATTGAGGCAGAACATGATTGCACAAGGATGTGGAGGCGGAAAGTAGCTCAGGGCATCTTTAATAAAGATAATCTTTAATTTTGTTTTATTTAACAGTCAATGCACAATATCCTCAAGTAATATAATTTTATTGTTCAGCCATTCAATTTGTATTGCTTTTAGTACAAGAACATTAAGAAATAAGAAGTCTGAAAACCTAAGAATCATTATTTCAATTAAACTTTAGAAATATATCTCTGAAAACAGTCTTGTAACCTTAAATCAATCAACTGCCAAATAACTTTACAAGGTGAAGTTCTTGTTTCTTCCCTGAGATCATCTGGATAAATGTAATTTATTAAATGTGAAGAATGATTTAATGTTACTCATACAGCAATATGTTCTTTAAAGTGTCCCATATTATAATCTTTCCTCTTATATCTTTATCTGAATATCATGCAATTGGAAAATAAGAATTACTAATTTTCTTAAACCATTAAAGAGAATGACTTTCATATGACATGCACACAAGCACACATTTAAGAGGATTATTTAAAATTAAGACTATCAAGCTGAATAAATTGCTTTTAATTTTCATACTCCTCCTTCTCAAAAAAATGGAAAATGCAGTCTTGATCCTGTACATGAATTTTGTGATTTAGGTATATATCCATTGTGATATAGGCAGTAAATATTTCACTTTCATTTTGACTCAATAGGAAAATCTCAGGTAAGCACATTTACCTACTTGACCAACCACACCTAAGCTGCACCTGTGATACAGCAGTATTAGGCTAAAAAGTAAATTCACTAGGATAAATGTTAGGAGAAAGTAGCTTGTAATTAGGGAAAACAGTGCTATGGTGAAATTTTAAATGATCATTATCAGCACTTATTTTCATTTCTTAGAGTTAACACATAAAAATATCAAGTGTATGAGGGAATAATGGAATTGTTGATATATCTATGAAATGTAAGAAAAACTATGCATCTAAATTTATAAGTAATTGTATACCTGTATACTTTTGAGAGAGAAGCATAAAAATCATGAGAAAACTGGATAGGAAAAGAAGAAAGAGAATGAGAAGGATAAGAAACAGTGGTAGAGAAAGGGAATATTTTAAATTCTAGGGAAATCATTTAGCATTTTGGAGAAAAAAAGGTACAAAATTGGAGGGGGCATTATATATGTTATTCTTAGGAAGACAAGATAAAAATTGGGATTAAAAGCAGTAAATTATTTTCTGTCACCACACATTAGAATGTAACCTGTTTCAGGGAAAAAAAATTTGTTCATTAGTAAGTCCTGACTTCCTACAAAAAAGTTTAGAACATAGCAAGTATCTACTGTATAGTTCCTTAATTAATCTAAGAGATGAATTCAAATAATGTTTGATTTTCTGTAAATAATTTCAAATGATTTAATTACTTAGACTGAATTATTTCAAAGGAGAGAGTATGTTGAGTTAGTAAGGTATATTTTAAATGGATTGGCAGAATTTAAGCTTGTATATTTCAGATAGCTAGAAATGAGTCATATTTAAATTTTTGGTTATAATACTGTACTAGTTTGTTAAGGGCTTGCTTAACAAAGTATCACTGACTAGGTAGCTTCACAGACTTTTTTATTTTCTCACAGTTCTGAAAGCTAGAAGTCCAAGATCAAATTGTAAGCAGACTTGTTTTCTTTTGAGGTCCTTCACCTTGTTTTGCAGATGGCTGCCTTCTCCCTGTGTCCTCCCATGGCCCTTCCTATGTGTGCATGCATCGTTGGTCTCTTATTGTGTGTCTAAATTTCCTCTTCTTTTAATGACATCAGTCTCTCAACTTCATTCACCCCTTTAAAGGTCTTATCTCTAAATACAGCCAATTTGTAGGTACCAGGGAACTCAACATATGAATTTGGGGAGGGATAATTGAAACCATAAAAACAGTAACATTAAACAAATGCCATAAGCTGGTCCTGTAGATACAGAAAAAAAAGGAAAAATCTCTGGCTCCGCATATCATATATCATAAACAGAAACACACACACACACACACACACACACACACACACACACACACGGGAAAAATAGTTTAGACAGCCAAATACACATTTAAAATATATGGATAACAGTATGCTAAAGATACAAGTATGCACTGTACATGGGTGTTTAATGAACTGTGAAGAGAGAAAAAGGAATGCTAGGAAGAACTGGTAATTTGGCTCATCCTGGAGGACAAATAGGAACAATCACAAGAAAGTGAGAGAAAGCTTTCTAGTACCAAGAAATAGAACCCATGAGGAGTGTATTGTTTGAGAAACTCTAGTGCTTCTGGGAAAGTGAAAGTAGAGTAGATGCCTTTGGAGGAGGCAGGGTCTGCTATGCTGAGCTACAGAACTGAGATTTCATGCCACTGGAAATGAGAGTCATGGAATGATCCCCCAGTGGGGGTTATGTGAATAAATTTTATTGAGAAAGTTTACATGCAGAAGCAAGAATTGGATGAAGCCTCTCAGAACATGAGAAGTCAACCGTGGTTCATATGATAGATGGAGAAATTATAGGTCTGTAGTTCAGATACAAGATAGTGAATGTTTGAACTAACACAGCAACTGGTATGAAGTGAAGAGCATATGTATCAAGAAGAAAATACATAAGAGTGGCTGATATTTATTGGGTCGTTTCCCCATGCCATGCACTATGAGTGTTTGTTATTTAATAACCATTTTAATTTGTACATTAACCCTATATAAGATATTTTATTGTTCTCTTTCCATTATACAGGTAAGGTAAATGAGAACCAGAGAGATTAAGTGATTCACTCAAGACTACAGCAAGTATCCAGATATTAAGTGGCTGAGACAAAAATTAAATCTAGAATGTTCAGCAATAGAATCCATGATTTTAACTACTACAGAAGTCTTCTCTGATTCGTGGGGGATATGTTCCAAGGACCCTAATGAATGCCTAAAACTAGATTGCACCAAACCTCACGTGTATATTTTTATACATATATAACCATGACTAAGTTTATCAATTAGGCATAATGAGATTAACAAAAATTTACCTGGATTTTAGCAACCTCAGCATACATTTTTCTTTTCTTATTGAGAACTTTTACAACTTTCATATTTTCATTTAAATGAAGTCCTTTGTTACTTCTTGTTATTATTAAGCAAATAAGGGTTACTTGGACACAAGCACCACAATACTTTGATAGTCAACCTAGAAACTGAGGCTGCCAGTAAGTGACTAAGAGGTAGCATATACAGCATAGATACGCTGAGCAAAGATACAATTCCATCCCAGGCAGAATGGAACAACCTTCTCAGTTCAGTATGCAATTTAGAATTCACCACTTGTTCATTTCTGGAGTTTTCCATTTAATATTTTCATAACAATTGATCACAGGTAACTAAAACCACATAAAATGAAACCATGTATTGGGGACCTGATGTGTAATTTCTCTAAAGAGATAAAATATATTAATAAAGTAGAATCAACATTATTTGCTGACTGAAAAGATAAAGTATTTACGAGAAAGAAATATAAGATAATTCCTAGGTTACTGAGTGAGGTTAGAGGTTAGAGATTAAAAGATTAATTTCACTTGAATACGTTGACTATAAAATACCCATAAAGCACAAATATGAAGTTTCTAATAGGTAATGTGCTCTACCAATATGAATCTAGCAGAGAAGTCTGAGCTGGAGATGTAGAATTACAATTCCAAAGTGAGTTGCTAAAACCATGATGTTGTTGTGTGTGCCCCACCCATGGACAGTTTATCATCTGAAATTAACATATGTTGAGTGAAGTGTCCTGTCGTATGTATCCCTTCTCTTGATAGGATGTTTTGGGCTGTAAGTTTGTGCAAATCTCAAATTAATAAACAATAAATTAAATTGTATGAAGTAACAAGAACTTGACAATAGTGTCAGTTTTCTAGATTGTTTAATATAACAGCTTAACTGTACTACTGAGGGCATCCCCCCTACCCCCGTCCTGTCTCTCTCTTTCTCTCTGTGTCTCAACATCCTTATTTTGGATCTGCACCTCAGTAGGCTCATTATGGCTGCAAAAATATAGCATCAATTATAGATGTTACATTAAGACAGAATCAGAGATGAGTATCTTCATATTTATGATATATTTTCTGTTTAATAAGTTAGTTTTTTCCAGAAGTATCCCACTAAATCTGTCATAAAGTCTCATTGAACAGAACAAAAAACACAGTCCCCTTAAACCTTTTGCGAGCAAGGAAATGGAGGCACTGTGATTGATTCAGTTCACTCAGTATATACATTTGTGTAGGGGATGGAATAAATGTCTCCTGAGCAACAGAGTGAAAGAATATATATCACAACAAAACTGAAGTTAAATTCAGGTATTCAGAATGGAAATCATGATTAGATAGCAAGTGTTTTTTTCTATCCCTAAAATACAAAGAGTAGAAAAGGAGTTAGCAATGAAGAGAAGAGAGGTAAAAAGAAAATGATTAGACTATAATGGGTCAAGAGAGAATGGGACTCTCAGATAAAGCCTGAAAAAGAAAAGAGAGTCAATTAAATTTATACTGAAAAGAAAACATACTTTTCTTTTTCCTGATTTTCTCTTTTTCTTTCTCTTTTCTTGAAACTCTATGCTTAGGTAAAGAAGGGAAAGCCTGGTTTACACAATGAATGGAAGATGAGGAAGCAAACTGGAATAATGTTAATAAATTTATTATTTCACAATGAACAAAAAAAAGATGTTTGCTGAAAAAGTTCTTAAGTTCTTAATAGAAATTGGTGAATATAAATATTCTGATTCTAAAAACAGTGCATGTACCTGTAGAAATTCTAAGGTTAAATAAACATGTGCTCTTTCCCCCAAGTTACAACAAACATTCAAATAAGACAATATAAATTCTATTAGATGGGTTTATGTTTATGCTTATTTATATATGTATAATTATAACATTATTTTTTTAACAGGTTGCTTTTTTCCTTATTAGTATATATTGGATACCATTTTAAAATAGTGCAGATAAATTTCCCTAGTTCATTTTGATGGATAAAAATGTACCATTATTTGGCAAAAGGCAAAGTGTGCTATAGTATTTGTTATATAACCAAATATCTACTGATGGATATTATTTTCTTAATTTTTTAAATAATATACTCAATAAGGTAATCTTGCTTTTATGAATACAACAAATTTCCTGGGGTTAATCCCTAGTGATTTTTTTATATAATTATTTAAAAAATATAACTTTCACCATTTGCAAAGACATTGATAAAATTTATCACTTAATATATTTAAATATGGACAAGACTTGAATATTTTTGAAGATTAAGAAGAAATGATATATATGAAATATTGTGAAATATTCTCTACCCTAATATTCTGGAAAGGATTGATCTTTTTTTCCCTCACCCACAACATGCTACTAATGTCTGATTTTTTACTTGGTTTTACAGCAGAATAAAAAATTGAACAAATATTTTGAACAAATGAATGTTTTAAGTTACATGAAACATTGTGTCTGATTTGTCATTTTTGTTTCTCAACATTTCAAATTTCATTACTTAGTAAGGAGTATAAACTTCAATAAGTGAGTGGTTGAAATTTAATAAAAATAAAATGATGCTTTAAAAAAGATGTACTTTAGGGGAGAATAAATAACACAGTTGTGTCCTAATTTGATTTCTTAATGATACTTAAAAGATATTAAAAGATATTCATTTGTGGAGTTACATATCTATAATATTTTATATTTCTTGGTCTCTTAACAAAATTATTCATTTGAAAACTCATATTGTAAAATTAACCAAAATATCCAGAGTTATGCAAGTAGCATCATTTATCTTATGGTCATGATATCTTTAAAAAAGGTAATAAATTAAGGCTATAATTAGACATAAGAATTCCATTTTACAAAAGAAGTATATGGATATTAAGTATTTGCACTATAAAATACTTGTTAAAAAATGCTTCTGGTAAATGATGTTCCCCTGGAAGCAGATGTACTCCCTTCAGCTCTGTGACTGTGGATTTGATTGCAACATGTCAGTGACGAAGCTAATGAAAGGTTTACTAAAATCTAAGCAGTTGAAAAGTATAATCCACAGAAATTGTTTGTTTTCTATTCTTAGAGAAGGTTGATCATGTCTACTGTTTTTAGACTGGGATGAGATCAGTATGGAATGTTCAGAAAGTCTTCACAGTGAAGCTTTTTACTTTATGCTAATAAGAATACATATTATAATTAAAAAGGGGAACTTCTATCATTCCACAAATATTTAATTGTCATGGTAAAGTCAAAGTCAGCTTTGTTCAATTCCCTAAAATAAACCTTGAGTCATTGAGTCAAAGCTTCAGTTCAGACAGCAAATGACTGCTGTTTCATGTTTCAGTTATGCCATTGAAACAAATATAAATTAATAGATTACAGTGCAGGTACCCAGAAAATATTTATGCTCTCCAAGTATCTATTTTGCATATCTTTGTGCATTGTTTTAATGAAAGTAAAATGAATATAAAGCTAAAAGGCAAAGTGTTATACCATTTTATGGGATTCAGTTAGATACATATTTAAATTTTCTGTTCAAACTGTAAAGTTATGTAAGCGCATCTGCATCATTTCAGATACATCAACATTTACTCTTGTCTAGGCCCTCATATAACATATCAGGATAGCTGGAATTTAGTTCCTGGGTTTTCCCAATACCAGATTTTCTATTCTCTGCTTCACTGAATTAGCAGTCTCTATATAACAGACTGGATCACATGTTCATTTATAAACCGCTGTGATAAGTTAGCTCTGGCTTACAAGCTCACCTTTGTGAGCTGAGTCTGCAAAACTCTACATAGTAAAAGGTTGCTCTATAGAGAAATATTCAAGTACTGTTACTGAAAATGGAGAAATGGTTATTATGTCAAAACAACAAATGTTCAGCTCATACCTTAAGAAACACTGTAATACTTATTTTCTAGTCTCATATATTTTGTTCCTTTGAAATTTTCTGTGGAGAATGAAATATTTTTATTATATTAATAAATAAAGGATAAGTTAAGTTTATTAAGAATGAAACATATATATACACATATATATATATATAAAACACACATATATATGTATGTGTATATATATATACACAAATATCATGAAGTTATCCAAAATATCTATTAGGCTGTCTTCTGATAGAGTACCTTTGAGACTTTTGAGTTAAGAATAACTAAACAAGATATAATTTGGAACTTAATTTCTGACATTCAACTATAATTTACAATATTTATTAGAATTTTTTAACAATATTTAATCAGAAACTAATTTGAGGGCCATTTGTAAGAATTTTGCTTTCTTAATAAAATGTTAAATGTATTAAGACTTTGCATTTCACTTCTAAATTAGTGTAAAGTGATTTATAAAGAATTTTCTCATTTTTTTCTCATTTCATTCTTATAATTATCCTGTCCAAAGCATTTCTACCTACAGTTTTTGAAAAACATTTCTAAGATTCTTATAAATGTGAGTGAAGACTGAATGAAACTTGAGCCTTTCTCTGACATGATAACCCTAATTTATTCACAAACAATTTTGTAATATAAGTTTTCTTTACACTAATTTCAATTATAAAATAAAAACATAAGCACTGGAAGACTATACTATAAGCTTTACTTCTGTGAGTACTTCAAAATCTACCTTGAGTACACACATGATTTGTTTCAAATTTGAACTGATGCTATTTCGTTAAAATAATCTATTGTTCTAGATAATGAGTAACACCATTTTAAACAAAATCAATATTTTCCCACAACTCCCAGTTAATTTTAAAATAAAAATGTATTGCATTTCAAAAGGAATAAGTACAAGCTGGGTGCAGTGGCTCACGCTTGTAATCCCAGCATTTTGGGAGGCTTAGACAGGAGAATCACGAGTTCAAAGCCAGCCTCAGCAATGGCAAGGCACTAAGCAACTCAGAGAGACTATGTCTCTACATAAAACACAAAATAGGGCTGGGGATGTGGCTCAGTGGTTGAGTGCCCCTGAATTCAATCCCTTGTGCCAAAACAAAACAAAACAAAACAAAACAAAAGGAATAAGTACAATTTTTTGCAGTCATTACATATTTTTATTAGATCTTTATAGTCATGCATAGTAGTAGAGTTCATCTGAACAAAATCTGTCATGCATGGAATTCGATTTTAGTTCACTCTCCCACCTTTTCCTCCCACCTTTTCCCTTCCATCCTTTCTCCCCTGCAACAGTTCTTCCTCTACTCTGCTAGACTCCCTTTTGCTCATTTTTAAATTCATATTTAATTGTTTTTTTAAACTTATACATAAAGGTGAAATTTCTTATGGTATATTTGTGTAGGTACATAACATGATTTTTAAAAATTCATTCTGCATTGCCTCCCCTTTCCCATCCCTTTGCTCTGCCTCTCAATCTACTTCTTCTAACTACTGATCGCCCCTATATCTTTATGATATTCCATGGTTCCCTCCTCCTTTCCTATATTTTACTCTAGCTTCCACATATGAGAGAATACATTTGACCTTTGAGTTTTTAAGTCTGGTTTATTTCACTTGGCATGATATTCTCCATTTCCATCCATTTACCAACAAATGCCGTAATTTCATTCTTCCTTATGGCTGAGTAGAACTCCAATTGTACGTATATCACAATTTCTAATCCATTCATCTGTTCACAGGCACTTAGGTTGATTTTATAATTTAGCTATTGTGAATTGTGCTGCTATAAACATTGAGGTGGCTGTACTGCTACAGTATGCTGATTTTAGTTCTTTGGGGAAAATACCAAGGAGTTGGATAGCTGGGTCATATGGTAGTTCCATCCTAGTTTTTTAAGGAGTCTTCATACTGCTTTCCAGAGTGGCTGTACTAGGTTACAATCCTACCAACAATGTACAAGTATACCTTTTCCCCCATATTTTCACCAGAATTTATTATTGTTTGTATTCTTGATCATTGCTATTCTGAGTGGAGTAAGATAAAATCTTAGTGTAATTTTGATTTACATTTTGCTGACTGCTAGTATTATTGAACGTTTTTTCATATATTAGTTGGTCATTTGTGTTTCTTCTTTTGAGAACTTTCTGTTTAGTTCTTTTGCCCATTTACTGACTGGACTATTTGTTTTTTTGGTGTTATTTTTTTTTAATTCTTTGTATATTTTGCATATTAATACTCTATTGGAGGAGTAGCTTGCAAAGATTTCCTCTTATTCTGTAGGGTCTCTCTTTGTGCTCTAAATTGTTTCCTTTACTGTGCAATAGCTTTTTAATTTTATGGCATCCCACCTATTGATTTTTGGTTTTATTTCTTGCACTTTGAGGGTCTTGTTAAGGAAGTCAAGGCCACCACCAATATGATGGATTATGTGGACCATCAATTTTTTTTCTAGCAGTTGCAAGATTTCTGGTTGAACTTCTAAATGTTGGATCCATTTCAATTTGACTTTTGTGCAGGGTAAGAGATAGAGATCTAATTTCATTTTTCTACATATCACTATTGGGTTTTCCCAGCACCATTTGTTACAAAGTGTCTTTTATCCAAAATATATTTTTGGCAACTTTTACAAGTATCATATGGTTGTAAATTGGTGGAATTTTCTGTTAGTCTTTATGTCTATTTTGATGCCAGTACCAAGTTGATTTTGTTAGTATAACACTATATTATAATTTTCGATCAGGTATTGTGATGCCTTCTGCATTCCTCTTCTTGTTCAGTATTGCTTTGCTATTCTATTTTTGCTACAGTTTTATTTTTGGAGCAATAAAATCATATACGTTTTGTATTAGAAACAGAGAAAACACTGTGAGATTAAGAAAACTACATTTATAGTGGTGGTAACCTCTCTCTATAGCCCATGTCATATTGTTTTACTTAAAACTGAGGTCATTCTCAGGAAACATCATAGGAAATTCTACTAATCCCTTCAGAGTTGGTTCAAACAGGAAAGTTATATAGTAATTTTGGAGATGGTGCATAGTACATTCATTTGGAAAAATATTTATTTCTTCATATGTGAGCAAGAAAATTTCAGGAAAAATCAAGATATTAATGAGCATTTTCTTTTTACTTCAATAATTTATAAAAGTAACATCAGCTTACACCATTTCCCCATTTTTCATTGGATCAATTTTCTCTCTTGCATTTCTTGTTTTCTATAAATTCTATTAACATTAAGAGAAGACTTAAGTTAGCAGAATAGAAACAAGACTAAACCCTTCATCATGTAAAGTGGCATGGGATTAACCACTGCAGACGAATTTAGGGGGCTGAGTAATAGTAGAATGATGAATGGCACCATGGAAGTAGAAGGTGAGAGCAAGAGCACTGTCACTAGATCTCAACATAGAATAATACCATTCCCACATCCTATTTACCTCCCACTGTGTTGGTTAAATTTGTGTCACTGTGACCTAAATACCTGACAAGAACAACTTGGAAGAGGGGAAGTTCATTTTGACTTGAGGTTTCAGAGATTAGTTCATGGTCAGCCAACTTCATTTCTCTGGGCACTAGGTGAGGCAGAACATCATTTTAGAAATGTGTGGTGAAGGGATGCTGCTTCATTCATGGCAGCTTGAAGGCAAAGGGAAAAAGTGAAAGAGAGGCCTTGTGGAAGATAAACTGTTCTAGGGCACATCTGCAGTGACCCACTTGCTCAATTTACACCCCACTTGCCTAGAGTTACCACTCAGTTAGTCCACACAAACTAGGATGGACTGATTTGGTTAAGGCCCTTTCACAATCCAATTATTTCACCAGGGAATATTCCTGAATTAAGAGAGGCAATTTTGGGGGACACCTCACATGTAAATCAAAACACTCACCAATATGCATATTAAAATATAGTAATAATAGGGCTGAGGTTGTAGTTCAGTGATAGAGCACTTGCCTAGCACATGTGAGGCACTGGGTTCGATCCTCAACACCACATAAAAATAAATAAATCAAATAAAGGTATTGTGTCCATCTACAACTAAAAATATTTTTTAAAAAAAACTTTAAAAATATAGCAATAACAGATGGAATTAAAAGTAGTGCTTTTTTTCCCTGAACACTTAGCAAATAGAATTGAAAAAAATTATGATGACCAAATTTTAGTACTAACAATTTGCTTTATTTAAAAGAAATTGAACTCTTAACATTAGAGTACTCTCCAGTTGTAATGAGTTTCAATTTTAGATATTAAATGACAGTTTACGTAGACTAGTAAGCTGTTAAAAAAGTTGTATCCTATCTCTGCCATAAAAAATAAAAATAGCCTCTCTCCAATGTCCTTTGTCATTCACAGTGTCCTTAAAATATGAATGACATCACATATGAGTGGAATGAAAATGAAGGAATTCTGAGAGGAAAGGAGAGGAAATGTTAAAGGAGAGGAAATGTTCTTTTTCCCAACTGTCTACTACTTGGAATTGGATGTGATAATAGAGATGTAGCAGCTGTCTTGAATCATAAAGGAAAAGGCTGTGCCTCAAGTAATAAGGCAGACAAATGATGGTAGGTTTTGCCCCTAATGGCTTAGGAGCTGCCTTATAAGTCACAGACTGTCTAATATCCAGATATTTTAAATAGAAGAGCTAAATATGCCTCTCTCTTGTTAATGTCTCTATTTTGAGTTTCTTTTAAATGCAGCTAAATCTAATGTTTTTAAATTTTTTTTATTTTATTATAACATTATAGTCACACATAATATTGGGTTCATCTTGACATAATCATACAAACATGAAATATAATTCAACTTTCCCTCCCTTCTTACCTCCCCCTGCTCTCTGTTCTACTCCACTGGTCCACTTTTTATTATTATTAATTTGTTTAATTTTTAGAATCCAGAGTGTAGGGTAACAATAATCACAGGTCTGCATAGGTTAACAAAAATCAAAGGAGTGCCTTAAATCTCCTATACATTTAGCAAACAGTGTTAATCATAAGAAATTGAGTTAGTCAAAGCAAATAGATATGACAGGTCTTCAAATGACAGTGTAGCCCTTTTATGTCAGACACAATGTATAAAAGCACTTATTGGTTGTCTTGCCAGTAAACTTACATAAACTTGCATTTATAAACTTTTATGTAACACTTAGGCAGGCTTAGACAGATAGTTCTCTGAGGCATATGTATACATAGTCACATATATCTTGGGTGTCAACAATATTGTTAAAACTTAAATAACAGTTGCTTGTTTAACCAGTTACAAAGTAATCATTTAAGACTTTAAAACAGGTATAAACCCTAATTCCTTTAAGACTTAGTTTCCCCAATAATAACACCTAACAAATACAAGAAAATTATCAATAGATAAAAGCAGATCAATATTTCAGACTTTGCTTCATATCAGTACATTCAAGTTCAAATAACTTTGTGCTAATCTACCCAATTTAATCAAAAACACAAACTTTTTAGTGAACTTATCTAGAAATAGGGAACTAATACCTTGTTCAAAATACGGCTATGTAAAAATCCTGAGTGAATTAAAGTTAATGAAATGTTAATAACATATTTATTAACTTTCCAACAGGATATGAGTGTCCAAAGCTTGAGAAGGCTCTAAAAAGTTTATTTTAATTTCATTTTATTTTAATTAACAATTATTTCTATTGCAAACTCATTTATACTATAAATTATCTCTGTAAATAAAAATGTAACCTACACAGATATAAATTTTATGCATGAGGCAAGCTAGCTATCAAAAAATCTGAATACAAATTGGATTAATAAAAAATTAGATATTATTAAGAATGGCTGAAGTAGTTATTATCTTGCCCTTTATAAAATTAACTTGTGGAATATAGAGTTACAATTACCTTCCTATATCCCTAAATGGGATGTTCATGAGAATTACTACTCGAGTTCTTTGTTTGAAAATGTGGAATCTACTTCTACTTCCTCCTTTACAGGTCAGTATAAGCTTCCATGAAGATAACCATTGCTAGGATTATAACAACTGAATGAAAGGAACTTAATCTGAATCAGTCACATGGTATTGAAATGCTTAGCAAAATTGCATATATCTCATTCATAGTAGTTACATAATTTATTTCTAAAAGGATTAAAAACATTGAACAGGAAGTCATGCTTTTGTGGCCAGAAAAGGAATGGAATGTTGGAAAGTGTGTTTCAAGAAACATGGAAACTTAGAGATAATCTTTCTCCCCAATTCTTTGGAATATTAGGAATCTTTATGTTATTGAAAGCTTTTTTCTCCTTAAACTTATTGTCTTGTTTCTTATTAAAAAATTCAAGCAAGTTTCTACTCATTTTTTAAAATAGCAATACTTATATATATATAATTGATTCCTGCAAATAACTAAATATAGAAATCATATAAAGTGAATGGGAAAATTATTTTTATTTTCCAATACTTGGTTAAACAACTTCTGAATTAATATAGACACAATTATATATAAATCCTTCTGTAAAAAGCTAACTGCAAACAGTAATTTTGTATCTTATGTGATGTTCTATACAAACAGAAAGTAGGAAAGATAATTATGTAAGACAAGATGGTAAAATCAATATTATAGAACCATATCTAAGTCTTGTTTAATAATTCATGTAGAAATAATATAAAATTGAAAGAGGGAAGCCATTTTATTAGTTTCCAAGCTTGCACAAAGGAAAAAAAAGGAAAGACAGCAGAGTCAGGACATAATTCAGATTTATATAATATACAGCAAATTTCTTCAGATATATGAAATTTACTCTTATTAAAGGTAACAATAGTATGAAGTCAACTTTTCACTGTTATTATTAACTTTGTAATTTTTTAAGTACACATGAACTAATAATAAGCATAGTTTTATCTATTAAGGTCCATGTTTAAAAAAGCAGAAAAATTATGATTACACAAATGATTAAATAATCATTTTTTTTCAATTTTGTGTGTTTGCATGTTTATCCAAATTAACATGGAACTCAGATTTACTTCTCTAATGTTCCTAAAATTTAGTCTTTTGGAATAAAAAATACAAAATCTTATATTGCTTTCTTTTATTACAAAGGAGTGTTATTTAATTTTTTCACTAAGAAAGAGGGAGACATGATAAACATGATATGATTTCAGAAAAACTCTTATACTGTCCTTTTGTTAAAATTAATGACCATTTTTGAGGGATTCTTTTAAGGTTCAGGTTTTATGAATATATCTCCTATGGAAATTTGTATACTAGCTTTTCGTGATCAACAATATTCACTCTTTTGGATGTAACATATTATTTTAAAGCAAAGTAGACACATGTTAGATGCTATTTCTTAAAAAGTGCCTCCTTTTTCTGTATAAACTGTTAGGTTGGGTCAGGGTCCAGGATGTCCAATTAGGGGGACCGGTCAGCAGCTGCGGGAGCAGCCAGCCAGACTCTGAGGCCACCAGTAGACACTCCTCCTGTCAATCAGTGGGTTTTCCTGGCCTATCCAGGAAGGACTCAGGCCTTCTCTTCCTGCCCCCAAGCCCTCCCCTTCCTGACCAGGGTTTCT
Organism: Geosciurus inauris; assembly: GCA_004024805.1. Taxonomy (NCBI): domain Eukaryota; kingdom Metazoa; phylum Chordata; class Mammalia; order Rodentia; family Sciuridae; genus Geosciurus; species Geosciurus inauris. Next base: position 77,326 of record PVHX01003876.1, on the reverse strand, counting down.
TGAAATTCTTTGTGCACCGGAGCTCCACCGCCATTCCTCCCAGACACATTCTGATGGAAGAGAGGATTCGGCCCAAGAGTGTGTATTCCAATAAAGTCTTGCCAAGCAGCTTAATTTATCTCCTCCTGGTCATCTAGTCTTTACATAATGGTGCGTGAAACCCAGGAGGGATTTAAACCTCCCCTGTACCGGGGTTGAGGCAAGCCGTCCGAACTGGGAGAACTCCTGAGCCGCTTTCTGTCGTCCTCACTCGGACCGACAAGAGTGAGGTAGGCCCCCCTTCCTCTGACTCCTCAGCTTGCCCCCTGCCCCCACCATCTGCTCCAGAGGCCCATCCGATAAGTTTCACATGTGTGTGGGCTTTCTCTCAGCTCGAGGCCATGGGACTGGGAAGATGTTCCTGATCCTTGTGTTAGCCATTTGCCGCTGCCGTCCAGGCCCTGGAAAGTTCGAGGGATGCCTCAATTTTCCACCTGGCCCTCGTTCTCCCATGGACGCAAACATTTTGGGGGGATGCCTTTTTATGTTCCCACCCACTCCCCAGGACCACTGAGAAGTCACAAGGAACCCCAACTCTTCTCTAGACCTCAAAACTCAACTGTACTATGGCTTAGATAATGGACCAAAATGGCCTCCAGGGGGAACTTTTCATTTTTAAATCCTCGCTGATTTGGCTAATTTTTGTCACTGGATGGGAAATGGACAGAAATTCCTTTCATCGAGGCTTTGTTGGAAGATGCGCTCTCACCCCTCCCTTCTTTCCCATCTGTTCTGTCCTCTCAAGTTCTTCTCACTAAAAGCCCCCTTTCCCATTTGCTTTTCTGTACCTCCTTCCTCATTCTCTGATCCTGCTCCCTACCCATAACCCCCCTCCCCTCTCCAAAGCCGAGGCAGTTCCCCAGCAGTTTCCCACCAGAGAAAACAAAGCCGGCTTCAGTCCCACTACTGGAAGGCAGGAATGAGGCATTGAGAGGAGCCCATCCACCCCACCTCCCTACATTTCTCGCTGCATCAGTGTGCTGCTCAGATGGGCAGGTCTGCGTCTGAGTTGCCTGCCATGCGGTGGCCCCCTTCCCTCACTCTCTGCTTCTCCCCGAACTGCAGTGCCACCTTGCTGGGAGGCGCATCTGACCTCAGTCCTAGCGCCAGATGGCAGAGACAGAGCTTGGGCAGGGCCCGCCCACTCTGCATTCCTGCGCCGCTCAGGCGGACTGGCGCGGATGCTCTTGCCTCACGACCAGCGGAGCTTTCTCTTGCTAGTCTATGGGCTGGCAGATCAACCACCCTGCATTTTTTATTTTTATCGGCCACAGCATTTTTTTTTTCCTAAGACTCTTTCTTTTCTTAACTTCTATGTACATGGTAACAGGATTGGCACAGATAATGAGCACTTATCAATTAAACCTAAAAAAAATGGATCCAAATATTTTTAATTCACATCATTTGAAAGGCTCAATTTAATTTGGATAAACACAAAGGTTTATAGATTCCTATATGAAGTTTTAAAAGTTTCTACTGTTGCCTAAGTTCAAAAAATTTACAAGGATTGCTTTGGGATATGAACAGAAGAAATTAAAGATTCTAAATATGGTATTTATTGGAAAGAAAGAGAATATTTCTAATCAAAAGGTTTACAACTGTGATTAAATGAAAAGTTAACATCTAAATTTTTCTTTCAGAACTAAACTTAATATAATAACATCAATGTAATTCTGGTTCTATATTAAATGTGTTCATATCTTCCGGGTATAAAAGTCTTTAAAATAGAAGGTTTAAAAGAATGTTTTATCAAGCTGATGTTCTCCAAACTGAACTTGTATGGAATCCATTCATATCATTTAATGTTTTATAACTGAACCTATCATCAATAAGATAAGACTTTAAGTTATTTTTACATCAGAGTGATCTTTTAAATAAATGAGGACCTAATCTATTTAATATTCTGCTAAAATTTTGCAAATAGCCCTGTCTTACTTGAGATAGTTCTGTCTCCCAGCTTACTACAATGGCTTCAATGTAGACCAGACTCCAGTTCATTTAAAGATATGTTTAAAGATTAATTTTATTGTAAAGATCATTAGGACCTCAAACAGGGATATAATATGTAACTCACCTAAAATTTGAGAAAGCTATTACACAAACTAAATATGTTTTGCTGTTGTTGATTTTATTTTGTATTTTCCTGAAACTCTAACTATTGCCTGTTAATGTTTTACAGAGGTACTACTTCAAGAATAACCAACCCAGATTATTTTAAAATAAATCAGCCACTACCTATAGGATAGACCTTAAAATTAAAGACTAGTACCCTTACTTTATAACTGATGTGATTGGCTTGCTGAGTGTCTAAGATCAAGACTTAAAAACTAAAATTAAATTAAAGGGCCAAAAAAACCCCAGTATTTGGCTTTTGCTCTTTGAGTCAACCTGAATCCAAGGAATGAGGAAACTTCTCTGAAGTGCTCTACATCTCAGGGCCGCAGGACCTCCCGATCAGGGAGATTTCTGAGACCATTAGATAATTAAAGAGCCAATCAAATGCCAGGAAGTTCACCAAAAAAGGGAACTGTCCCTCAGGCTTCCCGAGGAAGCCACATCAGTGCCAGACCTCGACCTATCCTAATGCAGATGGCACTAGCAGAGCTCTCAAGTTCCTCAAGGATGCCTCCCAGGAGAACAAAAGGTGACTCTTAACAATAGGTAAGAACAAAAGTCAATTTGACTTGCTTCATCTTAAACACCAAAACCAAGAACACAGCCATTCCTGGGCATTTAAAATAGTTGAAAGAGACATCTGTGACATTAAAAACTAAATACTATGTTTACATGCCTTGTCCTCTCCAGCCTTGTTATAGGGACTTCACTGTAAAATGAGACTGAATTACTATGACTTGTTACCACCTCCCTCTCTAGGGCAAAAAAGGCCATCTTTCTATTGGTAATAGTTGGGCTCTCCTTGGCCCCCATTTGCTGCCTCTGGGATAGGGCAGGAGGACTTAATTATGCAGTAATCACTACTTAAAAACTTGAACAAATTTTATTACAGAATAGACCAGCCTTGGACTGGTCCATCACATTGGACTTCCACTGAACTCAAAATTTCTCGGCAGCCCCCTTCTTTTTCTGCTAACCAGTAATCTCTCCCAAGCTTCTGTTCCTACCCATAGGTGATGCTTCTACATTCAAGCAACATGACTGACAACCACAGGCTTCCACACCCCTGGGTGTGCCTCCCTGCCTGACTGACACCCAAGCCATCTCCCCCTCTCGATGCCCCCAATCCCACATGATATAGACAGAATCTGCTGTCCTATATCATCAAAAAGGCCGGGATGATAGGTCGGGTCAGAGTCCAGGATGTCCAATTAGGGGGACCGGTCAGCAGCTGTGGGAGCTGCAAGCCAGATGCTTATGTCACCAGTAGACACTCCTCCTGTCAATCAGCAGGTTTTCCTGGCCTATCCAGGAAGGACTCTGGCCTTCTCTTCCTGCCCCCAAGCCCTCCCCTTTGTGACTGGGCTTTCTTGAAATTCTTTGTGCACTGGAGCCCCACTGCCATTTCTCCCAGACACACCCTGATGGAAGAGAGGATTCGGCCTGAGAGCGTGTATTCTAATAAAGTCTTGCCAAGCGGCTTAATTCATCTCCTCCTGATCGTCTAGTCTTTGCATACACATCTCTGTGTAATATTTTAGGTGCTGATGAGACTTAAAAGAAAATTAAAAAATTTAGTTTCTTAATAAGTGGAAAAAACACTTGCAAATTCAGGTTCAGGTTGCATTTCAAGTCCTACTTTAAGTTTTAGCCACTTGTCTTAACACGTAAGCATAGAAAATTGTATAATTATAATGGGCAAAACTATACAGCATGACGCAGAAACTACAGTTGAGAGACTATAGGACAAAAAAGGAGGCTAGTTTTTCACTTGTACAGAGTAATGGACACTAAAATGTTCAAATGCATGGGAAATGAAAGAGAGAAACTTACTACATAAAACTAAGGACTGGGAAGGGACTGTATCATCTGTGAAAGGAGAATGAACACAGCATTTACTGGTAACTCTTGAGATATCTTGCCTGTAAAGGTGGAAATCTACAGAGGTGTAAAGAGGAAGCTGTCTTTTCAGGATCTGGTCCAAGGCCCAGTGACAAGATCTGCACTATACCCAAATGTACTCTAGTGCAAGAGGCATCTTACACAATTTAAGAATCCATTTTATGGGATTTTCAAGTACATTTTCCAAAAGATCATGAGGAAAGAAAGGATGAACAGAGAAAGGAAAAAAATATCAAAAATTCTTATCAAGTTAAGCATGTGAAGTAGTAAGTAAAAGAACATTCATATATATGAATAAAACAAGGAAAGATTTTTTTTTCCAAAATTATCAGGAGCTGAATATATTCTCAGTAGAACTAGAACAACCATATAATAAAGCTGTATTAAATTTATATATATTTGAAACAATCAATATAGAAAGGAAAATGATATCTGTAAAAATAACTATGCAAAGCACATATTTGCATCAAGAACTTAGACATGAAAATTGACCCACTAGAATTTTTATATGCATTTTTCCTAGTAATTTATAAAACTTGATGTCTTAATAGGTTATATATTTTTGAGAATAAAAAGATTAAATAACATAATTAGTGACTTAGAATTTGGTATCAAAAAATTTATTTGGAAAACTGCACAGAGAAACAGAGGAAGAATATAACAGAAGAGAAAAAAATATAACTTTTTTCTGTTATATTCTTCATCTGTTTATCTCTGTGCAGCTTGGTGATAAATACATATATAATCACCAAGGCTTCATAATGTTAAGAAAATGCAATACTCATAGTGAAAGAACAGTAAGTGTCAATGTCCCTAAAATCTGAATGACATCACATAATAGTGGACAGATAATGTAGGAATTCTGAGAGATGTTTGTTAAAGGAAAGGACATGTTCTTTACTAAGTGTTCAGGAAAAAATGTTTCTAATTTTATCTGTTATACTATATTTTAATATATATATTCATGGGTGTTAAGGTTTGGATATGGGATGTCCCCCCAAAGTACCTCTGTTAGTACATGGAGGTTCCATGGTGAAATGATCAGACTGTGAGAGCCTTAAGTAAATCAGTCCATTCTAATTTGAAAGAACTAACTGGGTGGTAACTCCAGGCAGGTGGGGTGTGGCCAGGAAGCAAAGTTTTGCACACTAATATACAATTGGAAATAGATAGCAATGGTAAGTCATAAACATTTAATTAACTTTAATTCACTCAGGACCTTTACACCTTCCCTGAGGCCTCTAATTAAGATTAGGATCAGGTACATTTGAAAGAAACCCTAAATAGTTGACATTAAGAGAGAGGCATATTTAGTTCTTCTATTAAAAATGTCTGGGGGCTGGGGTGGAGGCTCAGTGGTAGAGCATTTACCTAGCATACGTGATGCACTGGGTTAGATTCTCAGCACCACATATAAGTAAATAAAATAAAGTCCATTGAAAACTTAAAAAAAATCTTTTAAAAGTAAAAATAAAAAAGTCTCAATGTTGAGCAGTTTGTGACTTATAGGGGAGGTCCTAAGCCATTAGGGGCAAAGCCAACTCTTATCTCTCTTTCTTATCATTTGAGGCACAGTCCTTTCCTTTATTGTTCAAGATAGATGCTACACCTCCAGTGTCTCATCCAATTCCAAGTACTTTAAAAGAAATTGAATTCAACATGAAGGTATTCTCTCTGACCCCCAACCCCACACAGATCTCTCCTAACTTACTGGCTGCCTCTGCTCTATCCATATGAGATATTATTTATCCTCATGTTTTAAATAACTTCATTTTTATTATGTACAAAGTCATTTGTAAGGGAATATGGAAAGGAAAATATTTTGAGTAGAATATAAATAATGAATGAGAATAAAGTGGCAACTATATGTCCATTATAATGGTGTTCATTGACTCCATCACAATTTTGCAATGGAAAAATTGTGCTGCTATAAATAAGGTATGAATGCATTACTAAAATATGCTGAGTTTAATTCTTTGAGATAAATTCTACAGAGCTATACTGTTGGCATAAAAACAGACACATAGATCAATGGAATTGAATAGAAGATGGAGAGACAAACCCCCACATCTATAGTCATCAGATCTTTGACAAAGGTGCCAAAACATACAATGAAGATAAAATATCATTTTTAACAAACAGTCCTGGGAAAACTTGTTATCCATATATAGGAAAATAAAGTTAGATACTTATCTCTCACCTGTACAAAAGGAAATCCAAAATGATCTCATAATGAAACTGGAAACTATGCAACTCTATTTTTATTGTTTATGGCAGAGATAGAACCTTTTTAAAATCTTAGTAGTCTATGTTAACTGTTGTTTAATATCTAAAGTTGGAGCTCATTTTGACTGAATGAATTCACAGTTTCTTTATTCATTCATCCATCAACAGACATCTTGACTGGTTCCACCACTTGGCTGTTTTTCCATATTTTTTATTGGTGCATTATAGTTAGATGTTAGATATAGTTAATTTGACATTGTCATGAGTGGCACTATTAATAATTACTCAGTGGCTGATTGTCTTTAAATGCAAGTCTATATTTCATCACATCAATCATCAAATATAAGCAATTAATGCAATAAATGTTGGGTGTGCTGGAACACCCCAACTAGCATTCAATGCTCACTAATTAAAAACTATAGGTAAGTCACAGTATCCTAGGGCAATTAAATGCTACAAGAAATTCACACAATCCTAGGGCAACCACGAGCCCCAAAATACCTCTGGTGCCACACAACTTCTCTTAGACAAAGAGCAGATGTTGTCTTCGTCTGGTAGTTCTCTTCAGCAGACAGCTGGACATCAAGGAATGATGGAGTTGACCCAGGGACAGACAGAAAGGCAGCCAGTCTCACTGATGTCCTTGGAGCAAAATCCTCCAATGTGGCAGGACAAGCAGTTTAAATACAATTCCAAGTTGGTGGTGTAAGCTGGCGATTGGTTACACCCAATGAAAGTCAATGTCCATTGGTTACATCCAGTGAGATGATGTAATTGCAACTGGGCATATTCTTTGCACATGTACATGGAGCTGTGCTCCATATCAATTGTAACCAGTCATTGCTAAGCATGCCTATGGCTAGTGCCCCTTATAGCCCCTTATCGATTGCAGACAAGCATGACTAAGCATGTCAATGGCTGCTGTTCCTTATGGCCAGCAAACCTGTGAGTCTCGGCATGATCAGAGATGTCTATGGCATATGCTCCTTACAGACATGCAATTCCTAGAAGAAAACTTAGGATCAACAATTCAGCACATAGGCATGACCCCTAAAGCTTACAAAATAAGGCCAAGAGTTAATAAATGGGATGGCATCAAATTAAAAAGCTTCTACACAGCAAAAAGAGAGCCTACAGAATAGGAGAAATTTTTTACTAGCTATTCTTATGACAGAAGGTTAATATCCAGAATATAAGAAGATCCCACAAACCTTAACACCAAAAAAAAAAAAAAAAAACCCAATTAATAAATAGGAAAATTAGCTAAATAGATAGTTCTCAGACATACAAATGGTCAACAGATATTTGCTATAATGTTCAACAGCTTTTGCAATTAAGGAAATGCAAATCAAAACTGTACTGAAATTTCATCTCACTCCAGTCAGAATGGCAACCATCAAGAATATAAACAATAATAAATGTTAGAAAGGATGTGAAAAAATGGGAACACTTTTACAATATTGATGCATTTTAAATTAGTACACCTACTATGGAAATCAATATGGAGGTTCCTCAAAAGACAAAGCATGGAAACACCATATGACACAGCTATACTATCTGAGATTTTCAGATTCACAAATGGTTAAGAATTAAGTGTTTGGTGCTTTTATTAAAAGTTAGGAGCAGATGAGTCTTAGGAAAAGGAGTTCTCATGCAGGATGTCAAACTGCACATTCAGTGAAAATGTATCTAATGAAATGTTCTCAGGTTCTGATAAGGAATAGGAGAATGTGAACAAGGGCATTTGCCTTCAAAGTACTAGGTTGAAAAATCTCACCTAACGTGTCAAATTGGTGCAAAGACAGAATCAAAATATGTAAAATATATGCAATGTGATAACCTTCCATTAATTCTATGATTTTTGGCAAAAGAAAACACAAAAGAATTTTTGAGTGACACTTCCACAATCACATTACAGGATGTTCTCCTAAACTTTGAAAATTAATTCTGTAGATCTTTGCTTAAATGTTTCTTTCCTATTATGATACATTTTTTACAAAGTAAATATTAACAAGTTATTATATTCTAATATAATATGCCATGATATTTTTACCAGTTACTTGTGTTTTGACATTAGATTTATTTGTTATTATTTTTAAATATGCTCAAAATTAAATATTACAACATAATTGTGATGATTTAATAATGATACTCTCACAGAAGAATGATGAATAGTAATTTGTGAATAATTAAGTAGGTATTAAGAAGAAAATGAGAAGTGATACTTGAACTTATTATGAAAAATTTGATCATGATGTTATTTCAAACTGAATAAATAAATGAGGCCAGGCAATAGAAAAAATGTGTATTTGAATATGTCTTAACATACAAGTTAGACCATAATATGCAAAACTAAAAAACTAAGAAATATGAATACAATTTAAAAATATGGAAATACACATTAGGAGAAAAAGTCTAAAATAATGGAAAGAATCTGCCTCTGAGGAGTGGAAATTAGGACTAGAAAGGATTGGAAGTGAGAAGCACAATTATTTTCTATAGGACTTCTTTTAACCCTTTGGGTTTTAACTTGACTTTTAAAATTTAAATTTTTTTTTAATTTGTTATGCCCCTTTGTCTATGTTCCCAAGAAACAAGTTTTGCTCTACTATCAGATTATTTAACATGGATGTCTAAAGAAATGTTTTTAAATGTGCATTTTTCTAAATTTACATTTTAACTTTTTATACTTATATCTTTAGTCCAATCTGTACCTCAGTGAGAAAACCACCATAAGAATCTTCTCAAGTCCAAAATACCTTAGAGGAAATACTGATTTTATTTTTATAATTCAGTTGAATTTTTATTTAAAGGATACAACACAAAGTCTACAACTTATTCAAATATATGATTAAGTAGCATTCTGTATATACAGTTAGATATTATGCAAAATATTTGAAATTTAGCCTATCAGTTAAGGAAAACAACATTTTAGAGACAGAAATTCTCATTTTGAAGCTTTGGTCCTGATGTAGGACAGGTGCAAAATGGCTATAGTTAGGCTTGTTTGATGAGGCTTCCATTAGGCTGTATTTTTAGTATATAGCCAAAGTCATGAATACCTTGATTGAGTATGTGTACTCAAGGTCGTAAAACATATGTGTGAGCATGTGCCCACTTACGTAACATATGGTGTATAGGAGCACTCCCCAATACCTTCAACCCCTCCCTTCCATCTTTCCCCATTCTATGCTAATAGACTGTGCTCTTGCCAGAATGCACCCCTTTGTTTGTGACCTTTGGACTTGATTGGTCCAAGAGTGTATTTAAGTTTCTACACTTTCTGGAATAAATGGTGTTTTCTGCTTCTCGCCCCGGTGGTCCTGCTTCTAGCTCTGGGTGTCTCTGCGTCTTAATTGGGCAGAGCATATTTTTACCTACACCCCGGGGTCTGGGTGAGTGACCCCGTGAATGACTACCATCCAGAGAGACCGCATATTATCTTCCCTGGAAACCCCCTCTTTCTCCATCTCTCTGGACCCCAACTCATTGGGAAGGCCCACGTGGCACCCCCATCCCCTTCTAAAGCAATAACTGGTGACACCAGATGGGACGGGCTTTTTGACTCTTCCTCGGTCGGTAAGATTTCCTGGCAGTTCCCGTTTGCCTTGCTGGTGAAAGTAACACCAGCCTGTTTTGTCATTGTTTTGTGTGTTTGTCTTTGTGTAATGAAGGAAATATCTACTTCCTGGTTTCTCTGGCAGTCGCAAAGGGTCTGATCAGCCCAGTGACTCCAACCCTAGTTTTAAACATCTTCCTGTTCTTATCTCTCCTAGTGTTCCTCCAACTTTCAGGAGGCTTTCCACCTTTCTTTGGCTGTCCACCTACATGGGCTGGTTCCGCCTTCTCCCCAGCCTTCCTCTCCCCACTCCTTGGAAGCCTCTGGCTACCCCTTCCTGAGCCTTCTGCCTCTCAGATTGGCGCTGCCCTGTGGTGCCTTTGCTTGCCAAGCTTGTCTTCTTCCAAAGTGCAAGCCCTACCCCGGGAGTGCACAGCTCCTCTTCCCACAGTGAGCTGTAGCACTGCCAAGCTCCTGCACACAGAGCACTGCTCTGAGGGACCCAGTTCTCCTGCAAGTCACTAGGCAAAAGAGTAAAACAAATCACTTTTGCAGCGGCTCTGCCCACCAGCCACAGTGGCCCCAGTTCCAAGCGGTGATAGTCCTGCCCACCCTGCAGCGGCCCCATGCCTGCTACACCGTGCACTCCACAGGCGCCCCTCAGCCCTACCTTGGCTCCACCCAGCCCACACACGCAGGCCTCATTGCCGCCAGCCTTCCAGCGGCTCCGCTGCTGGTGTGATCACAGGTACCCGCCCTGCACCACTCTCCACGCACCAGCCTTGGCAGTCCCACCCACACAGGCTATAGTCACTAGCACCAGAGGCAGCTCTGCCCCTGCCTGCCTCCAACTTGGGAATAACTTTGTTCTTGGAATGACACCGACAACGTGCAAATGCATGCCAGCCAGCAAAAACTGTTCCAGATCCTTAAAGCAAACTTGCCCCTGCCAGGTGCTGCATGGCCCCACCTGCAGAAGGTCCCCTTTGCCTGCTGCACCCTGCACACTCCAGTGGGCGCTCCTGGGTGGCCCTTGTGAAGCCCTGTCCACTTAAACTCTCTATCTCTCGGGAAGAACTGCTTGCTTCCATGAGCCTTCCCAGGAGGAACTGAACAAAAGCACTGTCATAAAACTGTCCCACACAAAAGATCCCTCCCCCACTCAAACGTGCTATGACAGCACCTCCTCTAGCCAAGGCCACACACTCTTGCCTCCAGTGAGCTTCCTGAGGCAGGAGGCCCAGAGTCGCCGCCTTCCTTGCCCATGGCTCTCACTGCAAACATGCTCTTAGAGAAAATGCTTGCTTTCACTTTGGATCTGCCTCACATTCTCCTTTTTCTTCTCACAATTGGCAGACTCTTCCTGCCCCCGGTTCCTTCTGGCCCCTCTGCCCATCCCTCTTCTCTGCACCACTGTCTTCTCTTCCCTCTGGAGGGGAAGCACTTTGGCGGGCGCAGAGGCAGACAGGCAGGATCAGCAGAGGACTGCCCTCAAGCCAGCGACCAGCACCTCTACAGTTCCCCCCAGCAGCATCGCTGCTCCTGCTGGGGCAAACCAACATCTCCAGGCTGCTCCTCCCATGGCACAACTGTTCGCCCACCTGTGGCCTCTCTTTTCTCCCTTCCTTGCAACCCAGGTGACAAAGCCCACTTGCCAGTGGCAGGACAAACTGTCCCCAGTGCATCCCAGGCAGATTTCTCACTCAAGCTCAGAGTGTAAAAGCCCAATTCCACTTCTAAGCCACCAAATCTGCTCCAGTCAGACATAAGGACTTCAGTAAGTGAATTTCTGCCACTAAGGAAGTTTCTGATCATTATGGTAGAATCATTATTAATTCACGTACTTTGACTTCAGTTTTATGCTGAAGAAGATAAACCAATTATCTATTTACAGTTCATCACCTAAGGCTTATGCAAGAAAGCAAACTATTTCAGCATGTACAGTTAACACATCAAGTATTCCTTCCAGCTTCTACACAGACACACACGCAAACACAGATGTATACCTAAAATTTTTTTTAAAAAAAGCAATATGCAACTATATATGCAAGGTTTCTATGATATTTTGAGGGAGGACAATTATATACCTCCTAGTCAATAGGAAATAAAGATATAACTAATTACACATTAAAATGTTTATGTCTGTAACTGTCATTGGAATGATAAATAATTTCTCTCACTTAAATTGGCTGTCTGTTTAACCTGAAAACCTTACTGGCTCAAAATCAGATTCCTGATTAACTTAACTCCCCTCCTAGAGTTACTCTGAGCTGCATTGCCAACCTAAATCACTTCCTAAATACTAAATATAAATCTAACAAAAATGGATAATACTTTTAAGAATGTTGGCCTTAGAGGTTTTCCTTGAGTCAAAACAGCAGCTTTTAAAACAAAAGCAAAATGGAAACACAAATGTATGGCACTGGCTTAATGCTATTCTTAAAGTTTCTAGCTTTAAATTATATATCTGATCCATATTAAAATACCTCTAATGAGCACTGGTTTATTAAAAAAATCTGACTTCAATAAATATTTTTGTATTCTACATGGGTCAGGTTTATATACTACAATTTACACTATAATTTCCTATAGCCACACTTCTCTGTACCTTTTGTAGTGTTTTGTTGTTGTTTTCTTTTACTGGGTTTACACCTTGATAGTAAAACTCTATTTGGTTTTGGGTGTTTCTCATGTTATAGCATTTATATAAAGGAACTGATCCATGTAAATACTTTCCATGTTTTTTTTTCCTTAATGTTTAAACCACTAGTTGTTATATCTCTCTCTCATCTCTAATGATTTTGGCTCTCATCACAGCTCTGGACACCTCATCCTCCTAGATGGACCAATGGCCTATTCTTGAGTCTAAGCTTTCAGCATTAAAGAACTTTGTCACAAATAAATAGCTTTAGGTCATATTGAGCCTTCAACTAGCCCTCATAATTCTCCCATATTTGTCATTCAAAAAAAATCAGACAAATGGAGATTATTATAGCACCTTAGACATATCAACAAGAAAATGGAAAAAATGGGCATATGTCAAGGTGGCCTTGCTTTCCTCTCAGCCATTCAGATAGATCACTATATTGTTATCATTGACATCAGAGATTGCCTTTTTATCATCCCTCGTCATGAGACAGACAGGCTTACTTTGCCTTTTCTGTCTGGGAAACTAATCATGCCAACCCTTGTGAGCAATATCAATGGAAAGTCTTGCCAAAAGGAATGAAAAAAAGCCCTATCATCTGCCAAATATTTGTGGCTAAAGCCATCACCCCCTTAAGGAACAATGGCTATGCTTCTCATTATAAGCAACTACCCTTGCAGGTAAAAAAGCAACCCATGTAATTAAGGCTCTAAAGCAAGCAATGCTGTTCATGGGTGTCCCATGGTCAATCCAAACAGACAATGGCCCAGCCTATTTGTCCCTCAGATTGAAGGAATTTTTAATTTACTGGGGAATTTCCCATACTGAAGGGATTCCCTATAACCCTCAGGGACAAGCAATCATTGAGAGAACCAATTACACTCTAAAGGAGATGCTTCAAAATTTGATTCTACAGAGAAGGACCCTTCTTTGAGATTGTTGGATGCTTTATTTACCCTTAACTACCTCACGTTTGACAAACAAGGCCTCAATGCAGCAATCCAACACCGGGGTCCATTTACCTTCCCTACCCCTCTTCCCTCAGTGTGATAGAAAGACACCTTGACCCTTCAATGGAAAGACTCAGACCCTCTGCTCACACAAGGGCAAGGCTATGTTTGTGTCTTCTCCCCCATAGAGTCTAAGCCTCTTTGGATCCCAGCCAGGAATATTCGTCCAAGCCTCTCTTGAGAAGACAACCTGCCCCACCTAAAGTAAGAAGCCCCTTCCATGAGTACCTAAACCAAAGCTAATGTTGTCTTTTGACCCTTCTATTCTTCAAAAGGTGTGGAGTAAATTATCAGCTCTATTAGATCCATCCAATTGGTTTATCATTGGGCTCAGGGTTCTAAGCCTTCTTCTGGTCTTTCTCTTTGTCAAACTAAACAAGCGCTCAGTTCATATCATTAAGGAATCACAGGAACACAAGAAAATTCCTGCCACATGGATCGCAGCCCTCAAGAAAATGTAAGAAGCTCACTCACCTCATCTTCGCTGGAAACACAAGGCTTCACAGCTTCGGCTGATCCTAACTCCTTCCTTTCCAACCCCTCCCAATCCCATCACCCCTTCTATTTGAAGAGAGCTCATTTGTGGGCACGTGCATACAGGCTGGCTAGCCAATGATGGGTAAGATGTGCAAAGGGGCACAACCTAAGCCAGACAAAGCTTTGTTTGCTCCTTACCTTGCACACGAACTGATAATCAATGACTGGTAAGATGCTCAGAGGAGCACAACCTAAGAAAGATTACAGTTTTGTTAGCATCCCCACTCTATCATGTGCGGCATGTAGGAGTCTGGAAAATCCAGCGGAATGATTCTCTCCCATGAGGAGATTATCACAGATCCCTCCAACATGCTCGCTTTGGGGCCATACAGGTCCCACTGACATTTCAAATAAAATTAAAAAGGGGGATATGGAGGAGCACTCCCCAATACCTTTCATGTTTCCCCATTCTATGCTAATAGACTGTGCTCTTGCTAGAATGCACCCCTTTGTTTGTGACCTTTGGACCTGATTAGTCCAAGAGTGTATTTAAGTTTCTAAACTTTCTAGAATAAACAGTGTTTTCTGCTTCTCACTCCCGTGTTCCTATTTCTTGCTCTGGGTGTTTCTGCATCTCACTGGGGCAGAGCATATTTTTACCTACACCCAGGGCCTGCGGACAGTGGCCTCATGGATCAAAACCACCATCCAGTGAGACTCCATATCGTCTTCCCTGGGGACCCCTTTCCATCTTTCTGGACCCCACCTCGTCGAGTAAGCCCACGTGGCATCCCCCTCCCCCCCTTTAAGCAATATTGGTGATGTGCCTTCTTTGGAGTACATGTTAAAAACGTCTATGGAAATGGCTAGAGTTGGGGTTGCTAAATGGAACTAGCTAGGAACTAAATGAAGTTGGAACTGCAGACTGGAGTCTCTCCAACTGCTGCCTTGCATCTTCTTCCAGTTGCTGGGCTCCCGAATCTTTCCCAGGGTTTGAGCCACTTGTTACTTGTTACTTAGCATTAGCTCTTTCTACTTATCCAATTTTATTTTGTGAAAAAAAAAAAAATAACAACTACAATTTTAACCTACAATTTCTATTTCTTTCCTGAGCTTTAGAGCTGTATTTCCCAACAATTTAGCAAGAATATTGGCCTAAATATGATTCAAACATTAATTTTTTTGAAAAAAGAAAATAATTCTTAATACCCACTCTACCTTGATTGACTTACATCTCAGTAATGGTATTTCCAGCCACTTCATTCTCAAACAAGAATGACTACAAGCATCGTGTTTCAAAACCTTTTTTACCTATTCTGCTCTTTTTCTCCTTCCCAGTTTCTACTTGGTGACCTGCTAGGATTAATCATTATGATCATCTTTGCCTTAAATAACACTTGTGAGGTACTTAAAATTTTCGTTTCTTCAATTATACTCTATTTTCCAGATTGGTACTCCATTAGTTCCCAAGACTACTATTTACTGTCTTTAAATTGCCTTTTAATTAGTTACATTGCCATTATTATAAATATTTTATTATGCTTTCACTTCTTTTTTTTTCTGTCTTCATCATAATGCACTGCCTTTTCTTTTATCTTTTTTTCTATGTTTCCCTGTTTCATTGGTATTGGGGACTGAACCCAGGGTGTTTTACTCTCAGTTAAATCTTCAGCTCTTTTAGGATTTTTTTTGAATTTTGAAATAAGTTCTTGCTAAATAGCTGAGACTGACCATGAAGTTGAGATTCTCTTGCCTCAGACACCTAAGTAGCTAGGATTACAGGCATGTAGCACCACACCTGGCTTGTCTTTATTAGACTTTACTATCATTATTAGAGATATCTGTTTCTTCTAGCACCATATCAAAAGTGTAACATACAACAAGATAATTTTTTCTTGATCATCTACTTCACTTGTTTTCATAGTCATATCTACATTCATGTTATTAGTGAAATAAAGTTTTATGCATTTCTTTTTATGGAGTAAATTTTTATCAAACATCTACTGCTGTTTAAGATCCATAATAACAGAGAACATGTATTCTTTGTTCATCTTGCTTCCTAAATTCATGACAATGCTTGGCACATAGTAGGGCTAAATAATTTTTTTGCATGGATGACCTATATATTATTTTAATTTCTATCTCATAATCCTTTAATAAAGATAAATATCTATAGCCCTAGTTGAGTTTACCAGGAAGAATCAAATGCAGGTTGATCTTACCACTTTCTGTGAGGGAAATTTCATAGTAAGTACTAAAATGTAGAGCAATTAGGTGGGAACGCTCTAATCAATTTCCTTGTTTCACAGGCATTGTTTAATTCTGAGTTCAGTCTGTTTCTTTTTTTAAAATATGAAACCTAGTCTTCTAACAATCTAATGAGATAGAAAATATGAAAAGATAAAGATTATGTGTGCTGTATTCTTCCTGAAAATATGAACCTTTCTCTTCTTGTCCATTTGTTTTTGAGATTCTTATGTTCAGAATAGAGGAAGGGAAATATTTCTGGGGGTATGTATGGGAACAGAATGAAGGCCACACCATTTGCTTAAAATAAATAATCATGTTGTAAATTAGAGGAATAAAATTTAATGTATTGTTTGTTTAACAAAAGAATTTATAGACTATGAGAAGGAAGAATACAGCTGGGGGAGGGATCAGCAATCAGTTGAGATGGCTTCTGTAAGGCAACTTTGATTAGTATTTATCTGCATAGCACACTTTAAACATGAGTTTTCATTCCATTTCCATGAATTTAAAGCAAGTTATTCATAAATTCTTGCAGGATACTATTTCTGTATTAGAAAAAGACATATTTCCTATCTTCAAGAAAATTATGATGATGCAGTGAATGGATAAAGCAAAGGTAGAAAACACAAATAGTTATTCAGGTCAAGAGATGACAGATGAGTGAAGTCAACAATTTCAGATATATGAGAAAGAATGGAGGTCAACTATGGATTGGAAAGTACCTGCTTCTTCATAGTTATAGGTGTTACTCAGTTTATCTGACTATCATTATCAATCAATTATTCTATGAGAAGTGGCAGACTTTTGGTATGAGATTTTTCTGTGTTGTATGTAAAGGCAGAAATAAGGGTTATTATGGAAAACTTCCTCACATTCAAGTATCAGTAGGAAATTTTATTTTTTTAATTGAATGCTGTGTTTTACAAAATTGCTTGTGGTCTAAAAATGTCATGGTAATATTTTCCACAAAGGTCAATTTGGAAAAAAATCACATAAGCATAGAATACCATTTCAAATCAAGATACATATCTTTAGATAAAGAAACAATGCAGTACCATGTACCTAATGAAACTGGTGATTATAGAATGCCTGTTGAGAAGTCAAATATTATTTTCAAATTCAAAATGAAAAAAAAATATATAAAGGAAAAAGAAAGCATTCTTTTAGGCAGAAGAAAAGCATTGGATTAGGAAAGAACTTATAAGCTAGTGAATAAAAAGAGTTTCATGAGATGAAGATCAAGCATAGAATGGGAAAAGATTTAAATGACATCATTTGCTCCATTTGAAACTGAATTTTATTCTGAGTATATTGGAAAATCCTTGGAAGTCTCATATTTATTCATTGTAAACATTTTAAAGGGTTGTTGGGAGAGGCTATATAGAAAATTCATCACCAAATACATATTGAATTGAAGTCTCTGAACTCAACATGACAATTTATTCTTGAGCAATTAAAGGAGATGATTGATTTAGAATAGTAACATTTTCCCTTGGCTACTTGAAATGTGGCTTTAGTGAATTTCTGTGATCTTACAATGTATATGATATTCTGTTCTCTTCATGTAATGTATTTTCACTTTCTTTCTTCTTTTCCCCTCTATATCATATAAACCAATCAGAAACTCTGAGGGTGAGATATTGCCCCTGACTTGGAAGAAATTATATGAAAATTTAGAACATTTCATGTGCTATTATATTATAGTATTGTCCTTGTTACATAGAGAATAAAATGCAACACTTTTTTAAGCTCAGTAAAAAAAAAAAAAAAGTAGTGAAAAATGCTGTCTGCTGATAAATGGGTGTGTAAGGTTTTTACATTTCTGAAGCTGTGATAGAGTTACACCGAAATTGCCAAAAAACTGCTTAGATAAGTTCTTTTGTAAGTATTAATAGCATATATCAGAGTGAGAGGCAGGATCAAATGAAAATTTATAGACAAAGAAAAAATGTCACTGATACTTAAAAAAAAAAATCCAGGAAAGAGATGTGTGTAAGCCCATTATACTAAAGGTTACTTATATTCTGCCTCTGACTCTCAATCTATTCTAAGTTTCCATTACTTCACCTATTCAGATGAAATTCTACAGATAATAAAGAAAACGTCTTCTTATTTTAAATGTCAGCATCTTTATTAGCATATTTCCTCCTCAATTTCTCAATGTAATCTTTATACAGACATTTATCTAATTTAATTTTCAATACATTATATTTTCTGTCAGCATATTTTCATTACCAGCTTCCTAATTTTATCATGCCTCCTAATTTGGTATTCTTTTTAAAGTTTTATGTGTATTTTATTTGAGTCAGTTTTGCAGGCTCCTTGATCATATTCAAAGCTCTAAATATGCCACCAAAAACACAAGATGTCTTTATTTGTAAGATCTTTCAATGATGTCTATTCAGAAATATTTACACATCACAGTATAATAAGTGTCTCAATTGAAGTGACAAATTACATTTTTCTTCAACGCTTTCTGAGTAAAAGCACAGCTGTAAGTCATTATTTAACTATCAAGGAAGTTCAATATTTCTAACAATTCTCAAAAATTTCTTGAAGATAAAAGGAACTTTATAATTTGAATACCATTGACTATTTTGAAATAAATGTGAAGTTGTCTCCCAATTTGTTTAATGCATGATAGAGAAATATGAAATAGTAGCCGTATTTATTTTACCATTGAATGAATAGGTAATGTTTTGTTTGTTTAACAAAACAATTTATTGACTATGAGAGGGAAGATACAGTTGGTATGATAGTACCTTTGAAGAAAATTTTTACCAGGGCCTAAAGTTCAACACCCTCTCATTTACCACTCCACTCTCAAGTTGAGGTAGCTCCATAATTGCAAATTTAAACTTCTCTGGGCTAAAGCAGTGTCTGTAGTGACTCTTCCTTCAAACTACATAAGAAGCCCCTCCATCCCCTCAGTGAGGAGTGGCAGAGAGGAGCTCTCACTCAGCTCTAGCCAAAGCAAGGCTTAAGCGTCCAGGTGTTAAAGAAAATGTTTCCCACAACACATAAAGGATCAAAAACACCACTATAAAAGGCACTTTAGCTCCGGGCACCAAATAGTCATGTAAATGAGTTCACAGATTCTATTTCATCTCTTCTTTTGCTTAAGATTAGTTCATATTTAGTATTATTTAAAGCAAAACTCTAATTTTGTAATTATTAAAAATGTAAAAACATGATTCTTATACATATATCAAATGACAGAGATTTATTAAACTAATTTTCTGTTATAGTTAGGTTAACAGCAAGGAGTAAAGCCAATTCCAGTGAGAATTTAACTGTCAAGGAAAGGTTGCCATTCAAAGGTTTGTTTTCTCTGATGAAAAAAAGATTATTTGTATTACTACAGATAAACCTTTGCATTATAAACAGTTTTCATAAATTAATTTCTAATCTTACAGAGCTGTAAAATAGCATAGTGAGCCAAAGTCACACAAAGGTACATACTACCATAAAATCAGAAAATTCCAAGTTTTCCTAGATAATCTGCAGCAGCTACTTATGAATACAGTCAGCTATTTTTGCCCATTTACAATTCTTTGACTTTTTTTCCTGATAGGAATTATAAGTGAACTTCCCATCCAATTATTATATATAATAACTCATAAGTATATATTAATCTAGCATCCCAGTTTTATATAATATTGAAGTATATAAATATGTAATTCATAAATTGTCCTTATATTTATTTATTTATTTTTCTTAATATCAAGAAAATATTAAAACTCTTCAGATTTATTTTAAGGATCTCAGCATAATTTTATCATGTATTATGCCATTTTAGTTTATTTAAAAAGAAATTAAAAATTTTTTTAGAAAACATTGTATTTCTATATTATTGTATTATTCCTATTCCTGCTTCTATAATGTATATGCCAGGATAAAAGAAATCAAGCAGAGTTAGAGAAGGTCCTGAGTTTGTGAGAGAGAGAAGACAGAGAACACATAGGACTGTAAAGTCATTCTTCTTGAATATTTAATTTTCAAATTTGTTGTTTTTAACTTAAAAATGAGTGGAAGCAATTAAATAATATAAAAAAATTAAACAGAATGAAATAAAAGTATATTTGTAGATATTTGTAAACTGAAGCATTTTAAGTATTAAGATAATTTAAAAATAGGAAAAAACTTCAGAGGCTGATACAACAAAACCTTCAGAGAGACACTAGAATTATTTATTTTAATTTAGACTCTAATATATATCTTTTCATTCAGTGGAATACTGATATTGCAAAACAAGTGTGAATTTAAGACCTTTAAAAATTCAGGTGGGAGATAAAAATCAATGGAGAAAACCAAATGAAATATTTTAAACAATTTTCCAAGAAATAGCCTGACCTTTTTGAAAATAAAGTGTTTGTTTAAAGTGATATAAATTATCTCATCCTTTTATATGTTATTAGATCCTGGAGCCCTAGAATTTTATCTAATTTTCACATGGTAATTGAGGAGTTATTTGTGATAGAATCTTTTATTTTTATAACTATGTGAGTTATTACAGAGAATGTAGAATTACACAGAGAATTAGTGTATTTACACTATAAAGAAATTTCCTTGAACAATATCATTCAAGATTCTGCAATTTATACTAGATTGTATATTAGATTGTTTCCATACATTTTAAAGTGTGCAGATAAAAGAAACATGTTGAATTTCATTATATTTAATTTAATGGTTATCACTGCACATCAAAAAGAAGTTCATGCAGTCTTTATAAATCAATGAATATTCACAAAATAAAACTATGACTCCATTTATTCCAGAAAAAAATTTAAGGGATTAAAAATACAATGCTTCCTCAAAGTACACTGAAATTTTTAAATACATTAAATTTCAATTTACAGTGAGAAAAATTAATGTTGTCAAGTAATATTCAATTAATGGAAAGTCAATTACTATGCCCCAAATGGGCTTTTTAGAAAGTTAAATGTTTTGCTTTTTTCAATTGGTGTATTATAATTACACAGTAGTAGAATTTATTGTTTCATATTGTATATGGACACACTGTAGCAATATAATTTGACCAACTACATTTCCGAGTTCAACAACTTTCCTTCCCTTCTTTTCTCCCTGGGTCTCCTTGCACTATTCTACTAGTCTCCCTTCTTTTTAGAAAATTAATTTTTAATAATTTTTTTGGAACTTGAGTTTTATTTTCTTATGTAAGCATTATTATACATAGTAGCATAGCCCTTGGATTAGTGGTAAAGGAGAGCTGAGAAATAATCAAAGTAGAAGACTAAAAATAGTTTCAATTACACATAGCCAATATCTTGTAGGATATTGTCAATTAAAGTTTTTCATATGTTTGTCTCATAATTATATTGGCCTTATTGGTTTGGGAAAAGAAAATCATAAAGGTAAAGTATTATTTTTAACCACATTACATCAAGAGTACGTGCTTTTAATATGCTTATGACTATTGAGGTTGGCATTGATCATCTGTGAGGTTTTTCCACTGTAAAGTATGTACAGCTCACATATAAGGAGTAAAAATTGTGGTCCCCCTGTGTGAATGTGGAGTACCGCCTAAGAACCCATTGGAAAGAAATGGCCTATTCCAAGACTGGGACAGGAAATATATAGGATGAGCCAGGAGCATCCTCTTATTCTCATAACTGTCAGAATAAAGTGAATTCTAAATACATTTATTTTATTAGATATCTCTTTTGAGTTAAGATACTATTCAAAGTATTCCAACTTTAGCTACTGGGAGCTTTCAGTTACCTCCTGTGTCCTTTTGGCATCAATGTAGGATTTTAGATTTTATTACTTTTTTCCTTTGAACACTTCCTTACTTTCTGGCAGTATTAGAATGCAAGATTTTCCTGGATCATCTTGTCTATTTTCTGCCCCAGTCTTATAATCAACCATTTCTCCCAAGGGTACTAGTTCCTTTCATTGGGAAATGATATTAGAAACTAAGTTCTGAATGTAAAATGTGTTTATTTCTATGGGGTGATAATTATTTTAGGACTGCTCAGCAGACGGAATAAATAAATACAAATATGTGTACTAGCCAACATGTATACACATACAAACATACACACATGTAAGTATATCTCTTTATGTATCCATGTGCATAACTATAATAATTTAAATGTGAATTCCTATTTATCTCCAAATAAACATTACAGAATGTATACCTGTTATTGATATATTGCATGATACCACATAGATATGTAAAACTTATTTATTTTATGTATCAGTTAAAATATGTTTATGTAAAAATTCTGACTGCATTTTTATCATACATTTAAAAGAAAATATGGCTTTTTTTTTTTTTTTTTGGTGTTGAGGATCTAACTCAGTGTCTCATGCATATAGATGAGCACTCTACCAACTGAGCTACATTCCCAGAATACACTGAAATATTTTTGAAGTAATACCAAAAAAGTATTGTTTCATCAGTGAAAATGTCAAAACTGGAACATTAAACTCTATGTTACTCTAACTGGACATATACTAAATCAAAAAAAATATGAATGAACATAAAATATGTAAGCACACATATACACAGGCATACAGACACACATGGAGAGAGATTGAGAAAATATTGAAAATTATCCTGGAAATTAAGTCTCTGTGTTTAATATAATCTTATTGAGATATGTGGAAAGAGATTATAAATTAAAATAATTTTTGTCCCTAAACTTCCTAATAAGATGCAGCATCCTGAATTTTGATGTTATAAAAACCAACCCAGCAGTCAAACCCAAACTGAGATCTGACAACTAAACTTTTGTTGTGATAATTTTTTCCATATTGAAGAAAAATAGAAGCAGAGTACAGTCCTGTAAATGGCATAGCAGTGCCTAGTATTACGTACACAGAAAGGCCATTCTTCTATGTTTCTCCTTTTATTTTCTCTGGAAAAAGACTAGCCCCTTCTCCCCTAAGTCTTATTTACTTTAACAGTCAAATGAATACTCATGGATATTCTTAAAAGTATCAAGGGGAATTAATTGTCTTAAATAGGAACTAGGAAACTTTTTAGGGTTATGGAATCATTCTGTACAATGATCCTGGTGTTAGTTACCTCAATAAAGCTAATGGGGTAAAAAAGTATATTTTAACTAACACTGGGAAATGGTCACTTCAAGATAAAAGAGAAGAAACCTATGTATGGATAACATTACTGTACTGTGGAAGACAACATCCCTTTGCCTTCCTAGATTTGTTTGAGATACACTATTTATGTGATCCAATTAGGAAATGCATCAGAATTTATAGCCATGGACATTTTCAGCTATGGAAATATGAAGTTAAATAGAGGTAGGATTTTGTTGTTTTTGTTGTATTCCTTGAATCCGCTTTAAAAGTTTTTCTTTTTCTCTCTCTTTCTTTTTCTTTTTTGAAAATCTGTCTCTGGTAATAATTATAAAACTTATGTTAGGTTTATTACTAATGGAATCTTCCTCACAGTTTTATGACCAAGTCTTTGCATATGGTAGATGTTTTTTTCCTTGCTAACCACTGGTGTTTTGAGAGTGTGTCATTCAGGATAAGCTGAGTTATACTGCAGTAATATGTAAAACTGAAACCTCAATGGGTTATTAGATTATTGTTTTATTTCTTACCCACTAAAGTCCCATAAATTACTATGAAATTTTTGGGTGACTCATTTTATTTCAGTGGTTCTAAGACTCAGATTACTGGGACTTCACCTTGACACTTGATTCTATGATGACCACACCAGAAAATAGGTTCCCCAAAGAGACCAAAAAAAGTATGTGATTCATAGCCACAGTGACTACTGAAAACAGTTATCAGATAGGTCACAATTTGGAAGAATAAAAATGATGGAGACCAATAATGGCATCTCTATTCTTTCTTGATTTAATGAAGCTAAATTTTGAGATCTCCAAAATTTGACTCCCCTTAAAAAAATGGAAAATATATTTAGTTTCTATTTTGAAATTCCAAATCCCATATATTTCAACTTCAACTCTTTCTATCTCCTTGGTTACATTTGCCCAGTGTAAGTGATTTCTCTATTCAAACTGATTTTTGTCAAAGGAAACTAGTGAATGGATTTATGTTGTTTGTAATAAAATGAATTAATACTAAACTCTCTCTCAAAATATTGCATTAGTGGTGGCGTGGATTAGAATGCTTGTATTCTATTTCTGGATCTGCTACTTAGCAGTGTCACTTTGGACAAGTTGCTAAACCTTTGGAAGCCTCGTATCATTTTTTTTAATTATCATAAAAAGTGATAAGACTCTCTGCAAGTTACTATATAAAGTGCTTGGAATAGCTTCTCAGCATGCCCTTAATTAATATTAGTGTTTTTTGACCTATTAAAATGTTATATCTAGAAAAAAATTAGACTTGTTTTATCTGATGTTTACTTGTACTAGAAATTATTAAAATTACAGCTAAGATTTAGATTTGTTTATTTCAGTATTTACCTATCATTGTAATGTGATGATAATTTCCAACAATTAACTTATATAATGAAAAATAGGTTGTTCTTCTGTAAACTACAGAAACCATAATTTCATAAATTTTAAATGTTAGACTATATTGGCCATTTTGTAGAATTATGCATCTTCAATAATTTAATATGATATGTCATCACTGAATTGAGTGAATATAAATAAGAAAAATATATAAAAATTGAATAATTAATTAGATAAGTTATGTATATTACAATAAGCAATTTTCTTATCAGGGAGGCACTACCTTATTCCACTTTCTGAATAACAGCAAGGAATCCATATATTGTATGCTTGATATTTTAGTTAAAACATGACTATACAGACTATATTGTGGTTGTATTGAAGGACAAAGTAATTTACATTTTATAAATTTGATGTATATAATATTTTATAAAACTAAACCATTCAACAGTTCAACTGAATATATTTATATAACAAATTTTCAAAAAGATTTATTATATTTCTTGAGAAGTTAGATTATGCATCAAAAGCAAATCTAAGTAATCTTCCATCTATAGAGAATAGATGACACTTCAGTACTTAGAGTTTAAATTATCCATAGAAATAGAAACCACTGATGTTATTTATATACAAATGAATATGCATTTATTGCATCATAACCAGCACAAAGAAGGGCTTTTATACTTTCATTTGTGATCATAGTTTGTTGTGTGAGCTACAAATAGCTAATCTAAGTTTTCTGAGTTAAAAAGATTAATACTATGCAATAGTTAATTTGATAAAAGGCTATCATTTAAATATAGATTTAAATGAAATAAATTAGAACATTGCTAGGAATGAGCCATATGTGGATACTTATTAAATTGCAAATAATTATATTCAGAAATAGAAGAAAGACTTGTTGAGGAACTAAATTTTAAGTGAAAGGTGTTATTGTTAGGCAGAGTAACATATAATAACATATAGTAAATGACAATATGTTAGTTCTTTCACAGACAATTGCACTGCAAACTCTCTCACAATTTGTTTTCATATATTGGTATGTACCAACAAGTTTAAATAAGATGGTTTTAATGAAAACCAGCTCCATCCACATCGATTTTCAATTGTATACGTTACCTGGTTGTCTCCATCACTTATATTTATCGTTGTTTGTATATAGAATTGTTAAGATTATTAGGAAGGATGCTGGATTACATTAAACAACAATTATATATTACTTTAGAAAAACCAAATTTATAATAAGTGTATTAGAGAATAATAATATATTTTGAAATTGCCAGTAAGATAATATTTGTATAGGTACATTTTCTATAGATATTATAGATACTGTTTTTATGTTATGTGTAATTTTTACTATGATTCTGGACAAATATTATACTTTGATATTTAAGTATTTAAAAGTCTAAAAGGGTAAAATGAAGAAAGGAATGAAAGTAGGAAGGAAGCTAGCAAGGAAGACAGGGAGAAGAGATGGAAGAAAAGGAAGGAAGAAAGGAAGGAAGGGAGGAAACCAGTCAAACCACAATTTCTGAAAAATTTCTTTACCAAAAGAAAGAAAATTATGTTTAGAGAAATAATGCAAATTTATTTATCTTAATAAATACTGATTTTTTATTCATGAAAATCTGGTTTAGAGGAGAAGAGTCATTCCATACACCATTTAATAATTTAAAATTACTATAGTTTGGGCTGTGAATACATAGTTCAGTGGTAGAGTATTTGCTAGCATACATGAGCCCTGGATTTGATTCTTAGCATCAAACAAACAAACAAATAAATAAATAAATTTAGTATATTTAACATGTGCACATATAGTGTAGAGATATTGCAAAACCTGATTTTCTTGTTTTATTGTGGAAAATGATAGAATATTTCAGTAAGTAATTCAGTACCATCCCAGTATTCAATTTTTAACATTTTTCTCATAGATGCATTGCTATATTCTATTTTTGGTGTTTTATACATTCTTTCCTGCGGGTTTGAAAAGTAAATGCTATGATTTATATATTCTAAAAGATAAGCTATAATTTAAGATAATTTTCTTTGAAATTTAAATGTGGGCTTGCATTTATGAAAAAGAAATCTAAAAACAAAAATTTCAGTTTCTTTCTTTCTGTTCCTGCAGAAAAATGTGACAGAAGAAAATATACTTACTTCTTCTAAGAGTAATAAAAAAAGTGTTCATAAATATGCAAATTAGATTTTAACATTTCATTTAGTATTTTTCTTCCATATTTTTAAGAAGGAAAGATAAAATTCACAATTTATAATTTTGGAGATAATAACTTATTCAGAGGTACTCTGAGAGCAGAAATTTATTAGGAATAAACAAATAAAATAAATACTATATAGTTCAAAAAAATTGTTAAAATAAAAACTATATAGAAGTGATAATTTATTGGTATAAAATTAGCTGAGTTTATCTTAATTAATTTAATCATTATCTTTGTCTTTCATAACTCAAAGCATTTCATGCTGTCTTCCAAGTTTTGGAGCAAATGTATATCCAAGATTCTACTATATAAAGGTAGAAAACTGTTAGGCAAAATAAATTTAAATTTAAATTTATAACTTCTTTATACTTTAGCAGCCATATCTAATGGAAGTTTCTGCAATGAAGGTAATGCTATTTTTCTGTTGAACAATTAAAATCCATTGACTGCAACTGAAAAATTGATTTTTAAATTTTATTTGATTTCAATTAATTTAAATTTTATATTTAAATAGCCCCATGAGACTAGTGCCTTTCACAAAGGCATTGCAGCTTTAGAGTTCTTATGATTCTAGCCTTCAATCATTTGATCTAAAACTGAAAAAAGAATGTTGTTTCAGTACTTGATTTTTCTGTTAAATTAGAGAGATAATCAATTTACTTTGGAGTAACATGATTAATACACAATTTAATTCACCCTATAAAGATGAAAGAGAGATATAAGCAAATGACCATTTCTATATGAGATGTTTGGATTTATGATGTTTTGCTGTTCTCAGACATTTATAAAAGTCACAGTGAAAATCAGCTACTTTGTGAAAGGCAGTTAGGTACGTCTTGTCCAAACCATTTACTATGACCAAAGTCCAGAGAGAAACAGTGTGGTGATGGACATAGAGAATTCTCTGGTTCCAGTTTGGTATGTGGAATAATCTGGCAATTCTGGGAAGACTGAAATCTCAAAATTTTGTCTTTAGAGCATGGAAAAATTTATCCCAGGAGCAAGTGGGAGAGGAGGTATAAACTTTTTTTCTGTAACATTTAAACAATTTGAGAGAGGAACAATCTTGTAAACACGATGATTGGTTCTAATGTATATGTCCTTAGAAGGACATATGCACATGGGTATGTCTGTTAACTCATTGATGGTGCCTCACAAAATTGATTTGTATAGTTTTAAGTCAAAATACAGGTGCAGAAACAATGAAAAAACAGGGTATAATAAAAAAATTAAAGTTTTTGTGAAAGGGGAAATGAATAAGTGAGACAGATTCTAGGATATAAGGAACAATGGCTCTATTAGGCATAATGTTGAGACTTAAAACATTAAAGTAGGTGGGAAAAAACAGGAACAGAAATAAAAGACTGATAAATCCAACTTATATCAATTTTACTCCCCACAAAGGTGAGAAAAGTACTCAGAGAGC
This sequence comes from Geosciurus inauris, assembly GCA_004024805.1. Classification (NCBI taxonomy): domain Eukaryota; kingdom Metazoa; phylum Chordata; class Mammalia; order Rodentia; family Sciuridae; genus Geosciurus; species Geosciurus inauris. The sequence continues at coordinate 49,039 of PVHX01003876.1, read as the reverse complement.
AAGATTTCAGGAGAACTCTGAGCTTGAAAACTTACTTTTATACCCCCAAGTGACTGTAATACACTTAAGGGGAATAGAATTAAATATAATCACTACTTTGAGTGGTAATGTTTTCTTATTAAATGTTTTTGTTTTAAGGATAAATTGTATAATTGAATGTATTGATTAGCATGATCTTAGAAATATTTATCATATTCATATTTACTTACATTAATAATTGTCTCTACATACCATCTTACCTTTCCACTCTGCCCATTTCAAGAAACCCTCTATTCTAGCACAAACTAATGTTCTAAAGCTAAACTTCCATCTAGTTGCATAACTAGAAGAGTTGCATAACTCTTTAAGGTTAGTTAAAATACATTAAGGTCATAAATTTCCAGTCCCATTGGTGTCAATCCCAATGACTTCGTATGAATATAAATATTCTATAATCAGGCTTTAACCCATATTTTTTGATTTAGCAATTTTACTTTACATCAGAATTCTCATCACTACTGTGCCATATTCTTCCACTGTATGGCCCTTAATTCCTTCACTCGCTTGTTTTCTACTCAGCCTTTGAAAGTCCAAACCAAATAGGTTTGAGTACATTAATATATAGCAATCGAGGAATCAAATGTCTTTCAATTCAGACAGATCATGTAGTGTGGTTTAAGAAAAGCAAGCAGTATTGGCCTTTGCAAGCATGAAATAACAGAGCTCCTCCCTCAACATCAAAGATATTATAATTTGGTAATAACCAACTCATCCAAGCCAACATAATATAAAAATACCACTTTGTCTATGAAAAACTCATTCATAGTGACAAATTTGTCTTGAAGAAATGGCACAAAGTTCTTTCAAGATTGCTTACTAAATCTTTGCTCTTGAACCCCAGCTTTCACGGCACACCCTTACATGTTTTCAAATTGCAGTGATGTTCATATGAGGCCTGTCAATGACATATTTTATTCTGAAGAGTCAGAAAGTGTATATATTTCGAAAAGTTATATATATATATATATATACACAAACACACACACACACATATATATATATATATATACATATAGTTTGGATTCAAACATTCCTTGTCTGAGGCTGGAGGATCACAAGTTCAAAGCCAGTTCTCAACAACTTGGCAAGGTACTGAGCAACTTAGCAAGACTGCATCAAATTAAAATATTAAAAAGGGCTAAGGATGTGACTCAGGGCTTAAGTGACCCTGGGTTCAATCCCTGGTACCAAAAATATATATATATATTCCTCAAAGATCCATATGTTAAAGACTTTTCCCGATAAGTTATCCTCATAACTGGTGTTATTGAGAGGTGAAAGAAACTTTAAGGGGTGAGGCCTAGTGGGGAGTCTTCCGTTCATTGGAGGCATGCCCTTGAAGGGTCCTTAGGGACCCTGGTCTCTTATTTTCTCTCTCTTTTGCATCCTAGCTATAAGGTGAGCAGTTTTTTCCCCTATCATGGAATTCTTTCATGATTTACTGCCTCATAACAGACCCAAACTAACAGGAGCAACCTACCATGGACTGAAACTTCCAAAACTATGAGCCAAAATAAGAATTTTTTATTAGTATATTATAATTATACATAACAGTGGGATTCACTATGCAATATTTGTATATGCTTATAACAATTTAACCATTCTGATTGCCCAGTACCTTTTCTCTCTCTTCCTCCCTTCCCCAACTGAATTGCTCTACTGATCTCTCTTCTAATATTATTATTATTATTATTTAATGAGTATATTACAATTTTACATATATATATATATATATATATGAGTGGGATTCATTGTAGTGTACATGAATAGAGCATAATAGATTTTGCCATATATTTTGTTTCAATACATCCTCATGCACTCCCTTTCTGCCTCCTTCTCAGTCATCTCTCTGGTCTACTTCTATTTTCTGAAAATCCCTTTAAATGTTTTTATTCTCTCTATATCTTTCTCTGTCTCATCCACACTCTCTCTCTTTAACTTTTACGTAAGAGAGAAAACATTAAACCTTTGACTTTTTGAGTCTGACTTAACTTCGCTTAGCATGGTATTCTCTAGTATCCTCCATTTACCAGCAGATGACATAATTTCATTGTTCTTTATGTCAAAATAATACTCCAACTTTATTTCATCATAGGTTGATACATATTCGTGGCTCACACAAATATATAAATTCTATTGTGTCTGTCATTAGGTTTTAATAATGTTGGTGCACAATGTAAGACAATATACACATAAAGTGTCACATTTATGAAGTTTTGCAAAGGTAACATTTTAAGGATAAATTAACTTGAGAATTAATTTTTATAAATTCATACGGAAGTTAGTTTTTGGTTTTTATTTTTTTCTACACATACTTAATGCTTTTGAGTAAGTTTCTTATTTTTATGAATGTTTTAGGTGGAAACTTAGTTCATGCTTTATTTTCACTATATATTACATATATTTAAGGGGAAGGGCATAAATTTTCTTAAAAATCACTGTCATTTTAAACATTTTATTTATTTTGAAGGCTAACATACTGACTTTATTACTTCCTAATAAATTTGGTTTTATTTTCTGTACTTTGTAAAATAGAGTTAACTATAGATTTTCCATCAAAACAGGGACTGGTCCTGATGACTGTCTTCTAATATTCAAAACAGTGAAAGCTAAAAGTACTTAGTTCTCCTGGCTCTATCTTTCACTGTATTTTGACTTTGAATCGGTGACTGAGAATTTATACCAAATTTTTTTTTGTTTCGCTATCAGACAATACCAGGACAATATTTATCCTGGTTTAAAAAGTACATAAACTTTAAAAATTTTAGTTGCTTGATCCAATGAATACTTGTTCCTGAAAAATATCTGTAACCTACTTATGAGGCTCACTCAACAAGAAATCTAAAAATTTGAGGTTCATCTTTGTATATAGTATATTTAAAATTATCTAAGTCTCAATTATCTCTAAATTATAATGAGTCACAATAGTAAGAATGCAGTTAGGAGAAACATGTTTAACTTATTAATATTTTATCAAGTATGCTCAGATATTTTCAAGAATTCTATTTATGACACTTTGAGAGATGAGGAAAAAGAGAAGTGAGTATATGTTTCCTAAAATTCTATTACTGTGATTTCTTTTTTTAAAGAAAAATATTTCTTTGGTTGTAGATGAACATAATATATTTATTTATTTTTATGTGGTGCTATGGATTGAACCCAGTGCCCCACGAGTGCGAGGCAAGCACTCTACCACTGAGCTACAACCCTAACCCATATTACTGTGATTTCTTTTACCTTGAAAAGGAAGGAATCAAAAGTCGATGAGTTAGTATTTGTTATTTTATGTTGAGAAATCAGATGTAATTATTTTTTTGGATAATGAGACCTGCAAGTACATAAAGATCATTTTCATTTTTAATGTTTTTTTCTCCGTAAGGTAAGTGTTTAGCCAAACTTAATTAAGAATCCCTTTTCATGTGAGCTAGTTTGAGGTTTAAATAAACTAATAGGAAACAAAATACAACTTGAGCAAAGCAACTGGAAGGATGAAGCTTTGCCCAAGTGGATACACAGTGGATGATTGTCCAGGATCTCTCTAAAAGCATTATTTCTTTGTGTAGGATGAGATTGCTTTTGTGATTGTTTTGTCTGTTCAAATATTACTTTTGAGATTTAACTGCATTTCATTAAGTAAGTCTTAAATACAAAAACAATTCTAAATGGCATGTGCAATATCATCAGCATGCTGTGGTCTAATTGAGAAATCACATCGATTCCAGGGATATGATTTCACTGAAGGATAATAACCTGATTTTTTAACCACTCTACCTTGTGGAAATCACTGAGAATGAGTTGGTTACTCAAGTTTAAGTAGCTTGTTTTGTCTTCTGTATCCAGACAACAGCTTTCTTCACTTTTCAGCATGGAGTGTTAAAATAGCTCAAGTTGATTAAGTAATGCGGATAATAGGAAAGAGGTAACTACTTTTTCCTCTTCCTCAGACATCTCTTGCTTGTTCAGATAGTTATTCAATATGCTGCTACCTACTTACTGGCAAGTTATGAAACCATAGCACCCATCTGTGTCATATATCGCTATTCATCCATTTGCCTGATTTATTCATCAGGTATTTTTAATTTATTCCACTAAATTTAGTAGGTCCTGTTATCATATTTTCACTGCTCTAGATTTCATTGTTAGTCACAGAGTATTGTGTAATATTATATTTAATCTGGTTTGGAAGCATTTTTTTTTTTAGTATTTTCAATGTGATTCTTAAAGAAACTTTCTGGTAAAAAACACCCTTGCACATATACTTACAAATTACTTTCTTTATGAAGAGTCGGTATATTGGCTCATAAAGAAATTAACTTTTTCAGGACCAAAACACAGGCCTCTCAATTACCGTTTGGCTTAATGTTGAATTAGATTTAATCTCCACTACTCATTTAATTTAGAGTAATTTTGTGTGACAATAAGCTAAATGATTCTACCACATAGTAATTTTTGTACTTTTCCTGTATAAATTGCTCCCAAATCATTATGACTCAGGAAAAGAGCCCTAAGGTTCACATGGTACAATATTTCACCAACTGTTATGGATTTTATTCCTATAATAAGGATAAAATATGGAAATATAACACAAACTATTTTGTCTGACCTAACAGGTTCTCACTTTGAAATTCAGAACTTGATTTTGTTTTGAAGAGAAATGTCAAGTCTGTTTAAGGACTATAATAATTAAACAGAGAGAGAGAGAGAAGGATGAGTAATGCAATGGAATAAAATTAAGGACTAATTAGTTATATATTCTGGAATTTTATTTCTATGTGAAAAACAAAATAATTGAAGTATATCATTTAGAGCAATATAAATAATGGTAGGGTGATTTTACTTTTATTTAGAAGCTCACACTGTATATTTCCTCTAATTCTAGAAAAATCTTAAAAATCATAGTCAAAGTAGTTCACATTCTACCATTCATTAGCAGATGGCTAATGGCAAATAACATTCCCTTTAAAGACTAAAAATATGTCAGTAAACATTAGGTATATTATCGTACCTCTTTAATATTCTGAGGAATATGCAGATAGAGTTTGCCTTGGGTTTTTTAAGCTCTGCAAAAGAGTCATGTCAATTACTAAAATTTTTGCTGAAGAAATATGAAAATAAAAATAAGTGTATGTCAAGTCTGCAACAAAAATATTATTTATCACATATAGAAAAATGTTTCAATATTATGTATTGTATCTTACATATGTTCTTTTCAAATTTTAATGTTGATTGGGTTCACCCTTCTGCTTACTGAAGCACAAATTCTAGTAAGAAAGAGGGGATATAATACCATTTTTCTATTTTTGTTGCTTATGCTTTTGAGACCATAACAAAAAAAATCATTCCTTATCTTGATGTCCCGAAGTGTGTTTCTCTCTAGTAATTTCATGATTTTAATTCTTATATTTAGGTCTTTCATCTATTTTGAGTTGATTTTTGAATAGCATGAGAAATGTTCACTTTTCATTCTTCTGCATATGAATATTCAATATTCTCAGCACCATTTATTGAAAAAACTTCTTTATCTATTGTATATTTTTGACACCATTTTAGAGAATTGTTGGCTTTAAATTCATAGATTGATTTCTAGGTTTTCTATTCTCTTCCATTGGTCTTTGTGTTGGTTTTATGCCAGCACCATGCTATCTTGGTTATTATAGTTCTGTAGTATATCTTGAGAATGAATTATATCAAACTATGAAACTCCAGCACAATGGTGGAAACACTCAACATAAGGAAGACAAACCTATGGAATGGGAGAAAACATTGGCCAACTCTTTATCTACAAAAGGATTAATATGCAAAACATATAAGAAACTCAAAGAACTCGGTCACGAAACTCAAATAATCCTATTTAAAAAAATAGAAAAATGATCTGAATACACATTTTTAAATGAATAAATAAAATATAATGGCTGAAAAGTACATGCAAAAATTCACATGGGATCATTAGTCATCAGGAAAATGCAAACAAAACCACAATGAAGTATCACTTTATCCTGTCAAAACAGTATTGTAAAAGCAAAAACAACTAATGGTGGCAAGGATATGGAGAAAAGCAAAGTTTTACACATTGTTGGTGCGAATATAAATGAATACAGCCACTTTGGAAAACACGTTAGAGGTTCCTTCAAAAAGAAAGAAAAACACGGGCCAACTAATGTGTGGACACATTTTGTCCCCACAATTTGGGATGGAGGCTAAGACAGGAAGATCACAAGTTCAAGGCCATCTTGGGAAACTTAAAGTCTGTCTTTAAATAAAATAAAAAGAGCTAGGCATGTAGCTAAGTGGTAAAGCTCTCCTGAGTTCAATTCCCAGAACAAAAGAAAAAAAAGCACTCTAAAAGTATATCTACCAGTTATATGATCCAAAATCCATTTCTGCTTATATATATGTCTGTATGTATATATATTATATACACCAAATACATATATACACATACATATATGTGTGTGTGTGTGTGTGTTTGTGTGTGTATATATGAGTATATATATGTGTATATATGAGTATATACTGTGTATATAAGTATATAAGTATATATGTGTATATATGAGTATATACTGTGTGTTTATATATATATATATTCATACACACAGTGGAAATTTTTTTACTCATAAAAAAATAGTGAAATCTTGTCATTTGGAGCAAAATAAATGAAATTGATGGACATTATGCTAAGTGAAATATCACACAGAAAAATACCACGTTCTCACTCATATTTGAGAAATAAAAAAGTTGACCCGAAAGTAGGGTGGCATTTATTAGAGGTGGGGAAAGGCAAGTAGAGAGGGGAGAGAGGGATATTGGATAATAGATACAAAAACAGGAGGAATACTTTCTAGTATTTTGTAGCATAGTGGCATGACTATAGTTCATCATATTCTTTTACATATTGTATGAAGAACTAATAGAAAGGAGGCTCTAAGCAAAAATAAATAAAAACAGAACACCAAGAACATAAAAGAGAATTCTTTAGAAACATGGTTGGAAGTATGAGGTTTTAAGGAAAGTTAAAATCTAAATATTAGCAGAAAAACTGGGATTGTCTTAGGGTTGTGGGTGGCTCTGTTGTACAATCTCTTTATATGTTCATGAAACAATTAGCATTCAGTATTAAATATTCCTGTGTGTATTTGGATTCTTTTACAGAAATTGTGATATGGAATTAAACTATACAATATAGGCTAGGGGTAAAGCTCTGTGCTAAAATGCTTGCTTGTTATGCACCAGGTCCTAGATTCAATGCCCAGTATGGCAAAAACAAAACAGCAAAGCATAAATATAACAACAACAACAACAAAACCTGCAGAGCATTTCCCCCTTTAGTAATAGATGAGCATCATCAAAATGTGTCCAATAGTAACAGGATATTCTCTGTCTCCATGTTTGTCAGGGTGTATTTGAATGTCAAAGTCAAAAGGTTGGAGTTTGTAAATCCATTATTTTTATATGCTGAAAATTTTTCTACACTAATTAAGAGTAATAGTTACTATAAAAAATAATCCTAAAATTTTAGAACCTTTAAACAATGAATATCTATTTCTTATTCTCCTAACAGTCCAATTTGGATATCCTTAGAGAGCTGATAATTTCATTAAATGTATCAAATCATGATGTTTTACCATCTACTATGATCTTTTATTTTTTCCATATTTTCATCATTGTATTATAAGTACACATGTTGATGGGATTCATTGTTTCATATTTGTAAACAATATAACAATGTAATTTAGCCATTGTTATTCCTCAGCATTTCACTTTTCCCTCCTCTCTAGTCTCCCCTTGTCTCTTTCTTCTACTCTACTTCTACTTGTATTCTGCTTCTCCCCAGCTGGCAAGACCTGAGGCAGTGAAGTAAATCTGCTTTTTTAAAATCTAACCTAGAAGTTGTACATCATTTCCATTCATGTTACATTAATAACTAGTTGTATTAATAACACCTGGATAAAAGGAAAACTAGGATGTGTAGTTCTAGTTTTAGATATTTCTCATCAACAAAGCGCCATGAAAGTGTGGTCAGAAATTTGTTGAGTGTGTTATCCATATCTGACGCTACCATTTGCTGCTTCTGCTTTTATAAGACTTTTAAATCTAAATTTAGTGTAGTGACCAAAATTTAGCTGTTATAACACACTATCATGAAACTAATATCAGAATCCAGAAGAATGTATTTTCATTTCTAGCTGCGGACTTCACTAATTTACAACATATTACACCAAATCATAGCCTCTGGGAGAATATATGTAATGGGAGCTCCCAAGGCTCCCAGAAATTCTGCTTGTAGCACTTTATAAACTATATTTTCTGAATTTACCCACAAGGAAATTATATTTATTTTCTTTATGTTATTCAAGCCCTGTTATATTACTCAAATGGGAATAGTTTTATTAAAAATATTTAAAGTCATATAATCATTTATTAAGCATTTAGAATGCTTTCTGTTATCAGAGCTCCCCATGCCCCATCAGTTTTAGTGACTCACTACCTGGACTAGATGGACTTACAGCTAGTGAAGGGGAGGAGGCAGAGCAAATTTATTTATACTCTCTGCTTTCCATGATGAAAGAAATTGAGCATGATACTTCCTTCTTCAATCAAAAGTACAATAAAATGCATGGTATGTTTCTCTCCAGGAACCCCAAAACAGACTGAACACGTAAGATGTTATTGAATTAGCTAGGTAGGCACCCTCTGCCTAGAATGTTCGAAATTACAGATTCCATGAAGAAAAATAGCCATTTAACTTGTCACATTATTTTTACAGTCAACACACAGTGATCCATTCTTATTTAGGAAACAGGTTGAAAATTTAAGTTCCCCCAAACCAGCCAAGGGTCAATATTGAAAGTAGCCTTTTTTAAAGATAAGTGTTTCTGGTCCATGTTAACTTTTTTTGCACATCCTACAAAATACAAATATGTTTGTATCTCATATCTCATTAAAACACCCAGAATGATCTTCCACAATTTAAATAATCTGTGTAAAGAAAAAAGAAGTCAAGGTAAAAGGAACTGATGTATTTTGAGTCCCCAAACTGAGTCAGATTCTTTGCTAAGACTTTGTGTGTGTGTGTGTGTGTGTGTGTGTGTGTATGTGTGTGTATAAACTCAGGAAGCTAAGATATTTGCCTCTATCTGCTGGCTCAAAGAATCTAGGAGCTAAAACTGGAAATCATATTGAAAGGATTTTCTACTATACCTTTTTATTTCTTTTTTCAAAGTACAAAGGAAAGGCTGTGTTCTGAAAATGACAATATAATGCTCACTGGTCACATGATTACTAAACAATTGAAGTTTGTGTAATATTATAGAGTGTTCTTTACGTGTTTAGAAGACCTCAAATTCTGAAGATTTAGCATGGAAAAATAATGTCAATAATAATTTTTTATATTGAATATGCTTTGTGATAATTTGGATGCAGTGGGTTAAATAACATTATTAAAATTAATTACTTTCCACCTACTTTTTAATGCAAGGACTATAAAATTTAAAATTATGTAGGTGGCTCGCATAATATTTCTTTTGGACAGTACTTGTCTATGTATATACAGAACCTTGAGCATTTCAACTCCAGACAAAAGTCTTGTATGTGACCTTTAAGACTTCTGACCATAGGCAATTAAAATGGTTTTACCAGGCAGACCTCTTGTTGGAGAAATTTCTCTCCTCACACCAGATTTGATAATAGGAAGTACATTGCAGTCTTCCAAGACAGTTGCAGTGAAGGACTCAAGCTCCCCTGGCCAGTCATGCTCCTATACATACTTGCATTCCTAGCCAAGCACCTCCACTGGGAAGTCTTCTTATTGGAGATAAGGGAGAATTTCACTTGAATCACTTTTCAGGCCCTTCATTGAGACCTTCTTACGTAGATGCATTGTCTTAAACATATACGTATGTTTCTACTTCTATCCCTTGCCTTGGCTCTCCCTTGAATCCCCTGAGTCCATAAAATGTTCAGCCTGAGACTTCCCACACCAACCCACCAACCTGCACAGAGCCCAGAGCCAGGCTCAGGACTACCCTGCTAATCCATATGGAGCCCAGGTCCAGGACCAGACCCAGGACTGCCCCCATCCCTGAAGGCTGCCCCTACACACCACAGAACTGCATCTCCAAAGAGGCCACTCAAAGCTATTCTTTGGCCTGCCCTTTCAGCCCCATTTCTAAAAGTGGTTGCCTCCATCTTTGGACACCTCCAACGCCATTTCAGGTTACCTCTGTTGCTGCCACCATCTTTAGTTATGTCAGACTTTATCTTGGAAAACAGGCCAGAGACTAGAGGCCCAACACTAAGTTACTTAGAGGTTTGACTCTACCCCATCACCAACTAGGGACAACAGCCAGGATGTGGAAGACCATCACCAAGGTCCCTGCAGGCTTGGTTATACCAGAAATATCCCTGCTAATAGCCACCATCTTGTTGCAGAGGCAGAAGAGAGCTTTGGATGGGGCTGCCTCTTTCTCTCTTTTCTCCTGTTAATAGCCAACTTCTTTTGATTCACCTTTCACACTTCCTACAATCTAATACCTCTATATTCTAACCTCTTACCTCATAAACATCACACCCTACACCCCCAGTTTCTCTCTTTGTTCACCATTAGAAACTATAGACCCTTTTGCAAACCTACTATTTATATTGCTGATAATAATTGAACACATCATTTCTGTTTATTGTGACAAAATTGTAATTATCTAAGCAGGAACTGTTTGATTTAAGGTTGTATATCATTTGCATTGGGTGCTGTTAATATTGATCTCCCCCTGAAAGGCATGATATCAGAAACCTGCAGGGACACTATAAGATTATAGGGTAGAAACTATGATACCTCAGATCCACATGGCTAGAAGGGAGGAAACACAGAAAGCATGTAAAGACAAGGGAAGAAAGTGCCCCAAACAAACCAAGATGATACAATAATAGAATCCGTTGACAGCATAGTAGATGAAATGTCAGAGAAGGAGATCAGAATGTACATAATAAAAATGATCTGCAAATCAAACAATGACATAAGAGAGCAAATACAGGCAACAATTGATCACCTCAACAAAGAGGTAAGAGAGTAAATACAGGCAACGATTACTTCAACAAAGAGATAAGAGGGCAAATACAAGTAGCAAAAAAATACTTTAAGAAAGAGATAGAGATTCTCAAAAACAAAAACAGAAATCCTTCAAATGAAGGAAACAATAAACCAAATAAAAAATTCAATAGAAAGCATCACCAACAGACTCGGAAGATGGAATCTCAGATAATGAAGACAAAATATACAATCTTGAAAATCAAGTTGACCACACAATAGTGATGGTAAGAAACCATGAACAGAACATCCAAGAATTATGAATAGCATCATTTTATAATGAAAATGCCTAATGTAAGAGGTGAAAGACCTCTACAATGAAAATTACAGAATACTAAAGAAAGACATTAAAGAAGATCTTAGAAGATGGAAAGATCTCCCATGTTTTGGGGTAGAAAGAATTAATATTATCAGAATGACCATACTATTAAAAATGTTATACAGATTCAATGAAATTCCCATTAAGATCTCAATGTAGTTACTTATAGAAATAGAAAAAGCAATCATGAAACTCATTTGGAAAATAAGAGACCCAGAATAGTCAAAGCAATCCTTAGTAAGAAAAGTGAACCAGACCTTAAAATATACTACAGAGTTATAGTAACAAAAATGGTTTGGTATTGGCACCAAAATATACTTGTAGACCCATGTACAGAATAGAAGACACAGAGACAAATCCACATAAGTATAGTTATTTTATGCTAGACAAAGGTGCCAAAAACATGCATTAGAGAAAAGATAGCCTTTTCAATAAATAGTGCTGGGAAAACTGGACATCCATATGCAGCAAAATGAAACTAAACCTATGCACAAAACTTAACTCAAAGTGGAACAAGGACTTAGGAATTAGACCAGAGACGCTGCACCTAATAGAATAAAACATAGGCCCAAATCTTCATCATGTCAGATTAGGTCCTGACTTTCCTAACCAGACTCATAAAGCACAAGAAATAAAATCAATAGTTAATAAATGGGATGGATTCAAACTAAAAATCCTTCTTCTCAAAAAAGGAAACAATCAATAATGTGAAGAGAGAGCCCACATAATGGAGGAACATCTTTACTAAACACACATCAGATAGAACACTAATCTCCAGGGTATATAAAAAACTTAGCACCCCAAAAATAAATAACCAAATCAATAAATGGGCTAAGGAACTGAACATTTCTCAGAAAAAGATATACAATCAATCAACAAATATATGAAAATATGTTTAACATCTCTAGCAATTAGAGAAATGCAAATCCAAACTGCTCTAAGATTTCATCTTACTCCAGTCAGAATGGCAATTATCAAGAATACAAGAAATAACAAGTGTTGGTGAGAATGTGGGGAAATAGGTATACTCATACATTGCTGGTGAGACTGCAAATTGGTACAACCACTATGGAAAGCAGTATGGAGATTCCTTAGAAAACTTGGAATGGAACTACCATTTGACCCAGCTATCTCATTCCTCAGTCTATACCCAAAGAACTTAAAATTAGCATGTTAAAGTGATGCAGCCACATCAATGTTCACAGCAGCTCAATTCACAATAGCTAAACTGTTGAACTAACTTACAAGCACTTCAATAGATGAATGGATAAAGAAACTGTGGTATATATACACAGTGGAATATTACTCATTATTAAAAGAGAACAATATCATAGCATTTGCAGGTAAACGGATAGAGTTGGAGAATATCTTGCTAACCAAAATAAGCCAATCCCAAAAAACCAAAGGCAGAATGTTCTGTCTGATAAGTGGATTTTGATCCATAAGGGGAGTGGGCATGGAAAGAATGGAATAACTCTGGGTAAAGGGGAGGGAGGGTAGGAGAGGGGGTATGGAGGCAGGAAAGATGGTAGAATAAGATGGACATCATTGCCCTAGGTACATATATGACTGCAAATATGGTGGGATTTACATCGTGTACAACTAGAGAAATGAAAAGTTGTGCTCCATTTGTTTACAATGGATTTAAATGCATTCTGCTGTCATGTATAACTAATTAGAACAAATTAAAATAAGTAAATAATAAAATGTCCAGGGCACTGGAATAATTTCTCTGTATACATGTCATCTGCCCCTTACCTAAAGCTAAATCTATGTGAATCTGTGAGAGAAAATGGAGTAGTGAAAAGCGGGTACTATATTTCTTTTGGTCTCTTTCTGTATGATTTCAGTTAGTGAATAAAGGCTATACTGCTACTTTCAGTTTGGTTCTTTGTCCTAATTGACATTTTAACACCTGGCAGCTTTGACAGCCTCAGTAAATATTAGGTCCCCTTTTGTCTTTGTCTGTTTGATCTGCTATAACAGAAGAGTATAGACTAGGTAACTTATAAACCACAGAAATGTATTTCTCACAGTTCTGGAAGCCAAGATCAAGGCACCAGCAGATTTAGTATCTGGTGGGGGCCTGCTCTCTCATCCACATATCACTGTCTTCCTGTCCCATCTTCCCTATGTGGGAAATCTGACTAATATGCAATCAAATAATAAAAATCAATATTCTACAATGTATAATTATGTATGCTCCATGCGAAATGCTCACTTAATCAGTTGTCAAGAGTACGTTTGTGAATTTTTTTTTGTGTGTGTGCTTAATTTGGTGAGATAAACGTTTCAAGAGAATCCAGCTGATATATTAGATCCACAACTCAATTGCCATCATTTATTTTTATCCTATTTTATATTATAGATAAGCTTTACAGATCTACATTTCTATAGGAAAACAGCCCTGACAGCTTGGGAGCTGGCCTGACATTTATCAGCTTGGCCTTGGGGTTGTTAGCAGCTGGTTTTGCCATTAACTGCTAGGTCATCATGTTCTCCTGTTGAACAAAATCATTTTCATAGAACACTAATATTAGACACAACAACTCTGTTACTTTGATGGATTGAGAAAAATATATAACTTTGTAATCATGTTTGAACACAGACAAAACAATAACTATGTCCAAAGTGCAAAATGGACTAATCATCTAATGTACTGTACTTCTAATACTGAGTAGCAGGATTTACTCATAAAATCTAAATTATTTTCATTTAGAAAAAGGCAAATAGTTTTACTTTGAACATATTTAAATATCTCTATTTATTCTCTAACCTGTTAATATTTTTGTGTGACTCTATCATCTAGTTATCTGTCTGTCTAATATATCCCATTGAATAGCCCTAGTTATTTGGAGCTGAGAAAGACTTGGTCATAAAATACCAGTGTCTTCAAGAAACTCATGTCATAGTTGTTATTATATATATCCAACCTCTGTGAAACAGTTCTTTCATCAATAGGAGAAATGGTCAGGTCAAAGTCTATGGACCCTTTTACAACTCAATTGAAGCATGATAGTTTGAAATAATTCTTACACTCAGTAAAAGTTATAACATATAGCATACTTTGTTACATTGTCAGAGTAGAGTGTGGGCCTGTAGAATTGAGTGAAATATGTATTTACTCATTTAGTTAATAATTATATATTTATGTATTACAAATATAAATGCTGTTTGACTTTCTTTTCCCCCGTATATATACATACACATTTTGTATACACACATTTAATGTCAGTTTATAGTTCTCTCTATTCTGTTTTTTGATAATGTGGAGAAATTGCCCCATATTAGCTACCAAGGAGCTTAATCATTTGATACAACAAAAAGCACAGATGGCATTTAAGACATAGGAGAATTCAAATTTGGTTCACTTATTTTGCTTGGTTATTTAAATGCTTTTCCTGAGTTAATTGAATAAAATACAACTAAAAATTTTTCACAGTTCTTTGCATTTTCTTGACCTAGATTGTTTCCCTTACTAAATTTAAATACATAAAATCACCAAACAATCTCTATCTACATGAATATATACATACATAGATGTATAGGAATGTGTATATTTATATATTATGCATAATATTCAATTTATAGTTTCTATGTGTTTCCATAAGCATAACTCATGTCCTTAATTGTTTAATCTTAAAATGTTTTTGATGTTGTATCTGCAATCCAAATTTAATAGTAGTTCCCTCTTATTGTTGTTATTTGTCTGTCTAGTACTTTTACAAAAGAGTATACACATTAATGAGAGAATATTCATCTTAATTTTCTGCCAATAACATATTCCAGGAATCAGGCTAACAATTTTATTACTTTTCTGACTTGGTTCTGCTTACATTTTTCTCTTCAATGATAAAGTACAAATATAGAAGTCTAATATACATGCGGATACCTATAGCATTCAGGGGAAATTAAACTAACATAATGAGAGAAATAAGAGCAGGCGATAGGGACAAAGTTTTGGGTTATAGTTTATAGTTAGAAACACACTAAAGGCTGAGTATACTTCCATCCTTCATATGATTTGATTATAGGAGGCAGCTGATATATCCTTTATGCTTAAGCTATGCTAAGCAGTTTTTCCATCACAATTAATTTTTATAGAAAACGATATAAATTTGCCATCTATTAATTTTTCAGAGATTTAAAATAAAGCATATCTAAGAAGCTATAGTACATGGAAAGTACTTTTCTAAGTATAATAACACATAATTTCTTTAATACAAACTCACTAGCTGTATCTGTGTGTGAGTTTGTGTACATGCACCTATACACATATATTTATTTTCCATTGTGCATAGGAAGCAGGCATGCATAAAAAAATAAAAGTAAAAATGAATTTAAGGCTAAAAGATAGACTTCACAAACAGACTATATGGATGGGTACGTAATGAAAAAGACATGGTAAGCCTGCTTGTTATACTGTGGAGTAGGGACAAGACAGTCAATCATCAGAGCATTCTGACCCTCAGCTATCTTAAGCATTGGCTATATAATAGTATGTCCCAAGAATCAATTTAAATGAGTGCACTGCTTATTTTTGATGTCTATAACCAGAAAATTTCTAGGTCTGGTGAACAGAAGTTTGAATTACCACATAAAGAGTTATACCCCCACAAATATTGACAGATTTGAGTAAGTTCGTAGCCCAAGAGCACATTAAATTAATGATATGCTCAAACCTCCTGAAGAAGGATCCTGACATATAGCCAGATACTTTCTAGTATTACCTTTCAATCCTTCTACAATAGGATATACAAGTACAGTACTTATCAGGGTGACTATACATTGGAGAAAGAGAAATAATCATAATTTGGGGAGTATTACTGGATATATCACCTTGAATTGATAATTTCTGAGGAACCAAAATACTATTGTGGTCCACAGTCAGTGAAAGGAATCAATGAAAGTTATGAATGGAATTTTAACTCAAGTAAATTTTACAGTGGTATGAGTGATTATATACTCAATTCAGAATGCCTGATAAAGGTAGACCTACTAAGTTACTTACAGAATGGTCATGTGGACCCTCTGATCTGTGCACAGCAAGAAATGTGGTGTTAGCATAAGCCAAATGGAAACACTAAAACTACTTCTTAATTACAAAAAATATTAAAACAAAATACATAACACATACCACATTACTGTAGAGATGGCAGAAATTATAGCCAAAGAAATTTCTAATAAATTAGAAAATGCAGGGATAACAGTCACTACCACATTTCCTTTCAACTTATCTTTTTGGTCTAAGCAGAAGGCAGATGAATTTTCAGTATTAACAATACATTATTATAAACTCAATAAGCTCTTTATTCTAATTACAACAGCCATTTCAGATGTGATTTTATCGCTGGAAAAAAAAATCGACACATCTACCAGGACTTAGTATGTGACTACTATTTGGCGAGTTTCTTTTTTCTTCTGTGTTTATTACTTAATGGTTATCAGAAGCCATTTTCTTTCAGATGACAGACTGGCAATACGAAGTCTCATTTGTTCTTCAGGGCTGCTTCAACTTCCCACCATGATTGCCTCTCTGTTCTACAGGATTTCATGTTGCTCTATTATATGGACCACCATAACATATTATTTTCACATGGAGAACAGAAATTAGCAAACATTCTAGAATTCTTTGTAAAACTCTTGTTTGCTCAAGTTTAGGTGTCTGGCACCCAGATGAAATCTTTTGGAGTTTTGTTCTCTTGGACATAGAGGACTAGTTTCTATATCTGACACATTGTTAGCACTAGGAAATAAATGACAATGCTTAGTGGTCTTTTTTGGATATTGGAAACAACATACACAACCCTTTGAAAGACTTATTTACTAAATAACTCCAGAAGTTGTCCATTTTGAACTGGACTTCGAACAATAACAATCTCTGCAACATGCACTAGATTCCATAGAAAACTTTCATCACTTGTATGGTCCAAAAGATACAATTTGCTAGAGGTATGTTTGCAAGAATAGGGATACTGCTTGGAGGCTTGAGTTTCCTCTTAGAAATTTGTTGTGAGGTAATACCTTCACCCTAAGCAGATAATTACCCTGTTTTGGAAAAACAGCTTCTGGATTTCTATAAGGCCCTATGAAAGACAGAACACTTGACCATAAAGCATAAAGTTATCATGTGAATTGAGCTTTCCATTGAGAATTAGGTCTCCTATGAATGAAAGGAGGGTGAACATAGCAATACTTCATCATCAAATAGAAGTGTTATGTGTACAATATTGGGCTTCGGTGGGTTATAGTCATGAATAAGTTGCAAAACCAGCTAGTACAGATACCTGTAGCCTATTTTTTTTGTTGTATTGTCTTTTCCTGTTCATATGTATCTATGGTCTCAGTACAGTTTGGAGGCCAATTATCCATGGCTTTCTTATAATTCTACTTGTGTGCAGAGCAAAGATACTGACTAGTTTTGTTACTCTCCTTCCTTTGAAGGATATTTGTAGGGCAAAAAGCCTTGGTAAACAAATATAGTGTCTCCCTCTGGATAAAATGGAAGGCTTGACTGCAATCCAGATAATAAAGATGTTTTTTCTCCAACAAAGAGCAGGGAGGTCTACTGGTCATCATAAAATATTTAAATTTTCTAAACTTAGGGTTTATTTTAAAAATAATACAACCTGCAGAATATGCAGTCATCATGTAACCTTTTTGCATCATTCTATGGTAACTTGGGCTCAGGCAAGCAGCACTAATGATGATACCCCAATTTCTACTATTTTTGTGAGTAATGATCTTTTCCCCTGATACAATATTCTGTCTCTAGCATGCATCAAAAGGTGGCAGATAGTGTTTTTGTTTGAAAATTAATTAGTATTTAAGATTTAAGTTAATTTATTGAGATTTTGGCAATGAAGATGAAGTGTTGACAGAGACATGTTTTTCTAGAAGGCAAAAGATGAGGATGTTTGGAGATGATATAGGGAATATGAAAATTTCCATCTAAAGCTGTTAGCAAATGCTGTCATCCCATAATGAGTAAGCAGCATGGTAAGGTCCCTTACTCTCCTACCTATTATTGAATGTTTAAAAGATAAACAGTGAAAGTTAGCATTGAGACAAGCTTCAGAAATTATTCTTTCATTTTTGTTCAGGACTGGACTGCAGACAACATGGCTTTGGCTATTGATTCAAGAAGTCCCCTAAGTTAAAATACATGGTGTTAGCAATGAAGATTCAGAATTCAGGCTGAATGGGAAACATTAGTTTTGTTTGACTGAGTGCCACCAGCAGCTTCTCACAACCAAAATTAAATGCAGTACTTGGTTTCATGACATGAAGAGTCGATCTCACTCCACATCCCATTCTGTCTTCCCATTTTACCCTGGTATCTGCTACTTTAAGGAGAAAAGATGGTTAAGGATGATACTAAGGTTTACAACTAAAATATTTTCAGTTTCACTAGCTATAAAGTTATATTATTCAGAACCATGCTTCTGCTATTGTTTTTATTTGGGAAGTTATATGTTAATAACAGTATATATATGGATGCCAAGTTAAATTTTTTCTGTGTCACTATAGCATCCCACCTGTGTTGCATGGAGAGGGAGTGGGTAAGCATTGGAGGTATGGGCTGGCTGCAAAATAAAAGCTGTGGAAATAGTATTATGAAATAAATACCGAAAGCCAGAATTATATTAGAAGCAGGGATGTGATGGATTGACCGGACCTGATGTGTCTGAATTCTAACAAAGAAAAAGTCTGCGCTTGCTACATTTATATCAGTACAGACCAAAGGGGATCCTTAGGGAGCTCCTTGTGGGGGGTGGGGCGGGGCAGGATAAGAGTAGAGATAAACAGGTTGTTTGTTTTTAGCAAGTTACTCCCATCTCCAGCGTCTGTGTTTGAACTTGGAGCTATGAGCTAGTTCGCAGTGCCAGCATGATCTGGGCTTTCTCTAACTGGGGAAATTTCACCCAGGAGTTCCTGGAAGAGCAGCTTCCCTGTCTTAATGGCTCTAACATTGCCTATAGTTTACACATAGGTCACACACAGCTCCCAAGAATAGCAAATAGATTTAATGACAGAATAACTTGAGTTTCAGTTTATCTTTGTGGGGTTACAGTTTACCTTCATAGATTGCAGTTTGTCCTCAGTTTTTTCTAACTTCTGTTCATCTTTCTTCCTAAATGCCTACACTAATGATGCAGGTGCTGCCCTCTGCTGCACCAGACTCCTAATCAAGAGAATTATATAAATAGTTTATCTAACTACCCCATTTATGTAAGATCAAATTCATATAATTATCTCCTTGGTTGAAATCACTTCTAGTGGTTTTCCTTTGTTGATAGAATTTTAACTGCTACAAAGAAAAAGAAAAAAAACACCATGATACCTCTAGCAGATACATTTTTCATTTGATAAATATATGCTTTCTGTTGGTCAGCTTTTCATTGTTTTGACAATATGGTTGAGAAAAAAAATTTAAATGAGAAAATATTTATTTTAGATCATGGTTTCAGAGATTTTAGTCCATGGTCAACTAGTTCCATTGCTATGGTTCTGTGGTGAGGCATAACATCATGGAGGACACATGTTGTGGAACAGAGCTGCTCATCTCATGGTGTCCAGGAAGGAGAAAGAAAGAGGGAGGGGGAGAGGGAGAGAGAGGAAGCGAGGTGGGAGAGAAAGAGGCTGAGAAACAAGATATACCATTCAAGAGCATGCTCCCAGTGATCTACTTCCTCTAACTAGATCCTATGTCCTACTGTACCTATCACCTTCCAATAATGTCATTGAACTATGAATTCATCAATGAATTAATCTACTGACAAGGACAAAGTACTCGTGATCTAATCAACTTGCCAAAAACTCAACTCTGAACACTGCTGGAGAATCAAGCTTTCAACACATGAACCTTTGTGGAACATATCAGATCAAACCATAGCATATGCAAAAAACATCATAGTAAATGGCAAATTACAGTCTTAATTTGTTAAAGTGTATTTCTAAATTGTCTCCATTAATGATCATAGTTAACACTGAGAAAGTTTGGAAACATTCATCCAGAGATCAGATACAAAGCAAGTATGATTATTATCACTAATTCTATTCTTGACGTTACTAGAAATTCTGGTTTGTGTAATAAGGAAAGGAAATATAAGTATTAATAATTGTGAATAAAAGAATGCATTTAAAAGTATTTCAGTTGGACTCAGTGGAAGAGCTCTTGCCAACCAGTGGCAATCCCCTGTGTTTAACCCCTACTGCTATCAAAAAAAACCCAAATGACTAAAGAAAAAATATAACGCACCTAATAAAACTTTCAACTAATAGGATATTTTCAAAGTCTGCTCAGCAATTTGTGCTCTGGGATCCTCATTATTAAGTAGTATTGGAATGCACTAGAATGGTATATCTAAATGAGATGCTCAAATGTAAGAATACTATTAATACAATAATTCTAGAGGTATTTTCTCATGAAATGTTAACTATTTCAAGATTATCTTGTAAACTCATTTTTCATATCTTATGCCCATAATAATAGTAATATACCACTTAGATGTATATTTTGTAGATTAATTAACATATTTCTTATAACTGAAAAGTTTCCTGACAATGAGTCATTTTTCCTGTGCTCATGTTATATGTTTAGTTTAATAATGCTAACTACTTCTGTGCATAAGAAGTTATGTGTACAGCCATATAAAACAAAACAAAACAAAATTCGGGACAAATTTGCTCAATGGTTAGAGAATTACAGACATCCAATTTCATGTATGTCTTTCAAAGAAAACTTCATTCAAACTCCAACTAGAGAATGACATAAAATTTGTCAAGCTCTGTACACTTTTACAAAACAAAATATGGTGTAAAAAAGAGATAAATAAAGGCATAACATTTACCAGAGATTTTACTTATGAACATATGGTAATCTTTGGTAAATAAGTGGATCATATTTTAAAACCCTCCCTGATCTATATCTCAAAGCAGTTGCAAACAGTAAAATCAGGAGTGGAGAGGTTGGAGGAGAAATTGTATGTGTGCATCAGGGAAAGATTCTTTTTTGTTTTCTCTGATTCGGTATCAATTGTGAATGCTCTGAAAACAGGTATTTTGATGCCTCCAGCTTTGTTCTTTTTGTTCAAAATTAGTTTGGCTATTTGGAGTCTTGTGCTTTAGTATTGCTCTTCTTAGTTCTGTAAAGAATGTCACTGGTATTCCACCAAAAAAGAAATATGCTCCCAAAAATAGATCTGCCATATGATTCATCTATATCATTTCTGGATATATATTCAAAGGAAATTAAATTAGCACGCCAAAAAGATGCTTGCACGCCATGCTTATTGTTGCACTTTTGATGATAGTCAACTTTAAGTGTCCATCAATTTATGAATGGATGAAGAAAATGTAGTACATATACACAATCATATATTATTCAGACATAAAGAAGAATAAAATCCTGTTGTTTACAGCAAAATGGATTAAACTGAAAGACATTTTGTTAAGTCAAATTGGTGAGGCAAGGAAAAACAAGTACAGCATGTTTTCACTCATATATGGAAGCTGAGGACATCAACCTGAATGTAGAATAGTGATTGGTAGAGGTTGGAAAGGGTGTAGAGGATGAGGGTGGATAAAAAGAGGTTGGACTTAATCAGCGCATGTGTCAGTGAAAAAAAGCACAACCTCTTATGTATAATTAATTCATGGTAAGAAAAATATTTTTTATTATTTAATTTTTTTGCTTAATTAAAAGTCTCCGACTTTTTAAAATATTCTAAATGCCTGACATATTTTAGGTATACAATTGAGAAACTCCTAGAAATTTTTTTTTCCCTCAAGAATAATTTCAAATTTATAGCTCTTAAGTTTAAGATTCAGACACTTTTTATGAGTGGAACAAATAAAATTTGAATACAAAATGTAATTAGGATAAGAAGAATTAAGGATTATACAGAGAAAGAAAATTTTAATGAAATGTACTCAGAAAATCATTCTTTACGTTTATTTTTTCTTTTTATAATAAAAGTTTTTTGTTCCTAGGTTTAATGATATTTACATTTGAAAATAAATTTTCTCACATTATTTTATACCTTTTTGGTAGTTATTTTTCCATTTTTCCTGAGAGATGTAAGTTGACAGTTAATATATAAACCTTAATCATTTTATTATCTATTGGACAATAGTGAATAGATTCAAAGATTAATGATATATTAACTTCAAAACTTGACTTCACAAATTCTTGTGAAGTTTACTTTATGCTGCATATTGAAGTAAAACATTAAAAACACCTGTGATTTGGCAATCACACCCAAAACCAAATAAAATTACATAACAGAATAATCACTCTTATGGAAAATTAAATTAAAACTTTGCATCCAGTGGGCAATTTCAATATTAAATTTACATATGTGAGCAATAACAATTTTCATGAACATTTTGTTCAACAATTATTGAATGTTAAATTTATTAAATCTATGCTGTGTGAGGATTGATATCTTCGCAATTACATCATTACAGGAGTTTCTCAGGTTACAATGTCATGTATATTAGCAGCAGTTCTGTATTTTATTTTATCTAAACTTTTAGCTGCATTGCAATTGGAGAAGCACAACTCTCTTCCAAGCTAATGGTATTTAAACAATAAGATGAAATCCCTGACTGTAATGCTTTTTTGCTTGAAATATTTCTCTTTGAGATGATGGCTAAGTGCACCAACTCACTTGGTGCTATTTTTACTTTTGTGATTCCATGGTAACAAATTATCTTCACCTTACTCAGAGTTTCTCATATAAAATCCCCTAAAGTAAGGTTGATCTATAGATAATAACAGAGAACGAAGTAAAATGATTTATTTTGAGAGTAAATTAAAATTAAACAACATGCACTTTGCCAGGACCTAAATAGAAAAAAAACATATATTTTAAGAGAAAAGATTTTAAAATAAAGTAGATTGGTTCATGTATACAGAAACCTAAACCAGAATTTTTCCATTTTTAATTCTTATAAAAATAATTGTTTTGCTCTTAAGGTAAATAATCATATTTACTCAATATATCTAAAAGACATATGTAAATTATTTTTCATAAGGGCTCTATGTAAAAAAGCAAAAATAAATCTACATTTTGTACATGCCAAAACTTAGCACTTATGTCAAAAATATTTAAAAGTATTTTATATGTGGGATTAACACTGAAATTTATTAGTTAATTTATTCAGTTAATTTATTCAAAATTAACTGAATAAATTAATTGTGAATTAATTCTGTGAATTCAGTTTTATCTCAAAGCAATAGCAAACTGCCCTTTATACTTCATTCATTTTTGCTTTAACTCTTACTTTGTAATTTTAAAGTTTAAAATTTGTTTGTGAGTTTATTTTAATGTTTGTATGCTATTTCATAATATTTATACATAATTTACTTAATCGTTTCTCTTTCCTTGTATATGTAAGCTATTTCTACATTTTTCAGAAAGATTTTTCCAACTACTTGAGCACAACTTATATTATTACTTTATTATTACTACTTTGGAATTTCAAGATGTGGATATCAGGATCAATTAATTTGAATTAATTTGAACATACCATTCTAAATAATGTTGCATTATACATTTTCAGAATTGAGATAATAGATTGTTTCACAGCTCTAACTGACCAAAGAAATTCATTGCATTTTTTTTTTTTTATACTGGGGATTGAACTCAGGGTCACTCAACCACTGAGCCAACTCCCCAGCCCTGTTTTGTTTTTTATTTAGAGACAGGGTCTCACTGAGTTAATGGCTCGCATTTACTGAGGCTGGCTTTGAACTCACATTCTTTCTGCCTCAGCCTCCTGAGCTGCTGGGATTATAGGCCTGTGCCACCACGCCCAACTATTTTTTTTTTTAATGTACTAACGTCCAACTGCTTCATCTGGTTGGATGCCCTTCAGTATAGTGAAACAAAATAAATTAGATGAATTAGACCTGCATACGCTATGCTCTTTTCCCTTCAGTGTTTGAATATGTGATTTCTAACTCTGGCCATAGTTTTAGGTAGTGAATATTTCAATGGCAGTAGGGTAATTTCTTGGATAAAATAATTTTAGAAAAATTAGCTATAATATACTCATAACTATAATAAAGCTGAAATCTCGATGACTTTTCTAATTGTACTCAAACCAATCAGAAATATACCAGAGGAACAACAGTTTGACATTTGCCCCTGTAGGCATTATAACCATCAGGCTATGATTATCTGATAAAATTACATACATGCCATGGATTGGAATTTTATCTGTTACAAGCAATTTTCAATTATAGTTTTTAAACGAAAAATGATATTTAATACATTTAAAAAGCTATATGTTATATGTGTAGAGAAAAAAATCTTCTTTAAAAATATTTACTTTGAAATAGATTTTTGTATTTACAGAAGAGTTGCATGGATAGTACAGAGAACCCATGTATCCCTCTTCTGGTACCACCAAAGAGAACGCCTTCCATAACCATAGAACACATATTTGTTTTAATGAGTCCTTATAGAATTAACATTGATATAATTATATTAAGTGATTCAGAAATTTTTCTCAGAGTTCACTAATTTTCCTAACAATATTTCTTTTTTATTCTAGTATTAGGTTCATGACACAATGTTGCATTTGGTTGTCATGTGTCAATCTCCTCCTATCTGTCATCATTTTTTAGTTTTTCTTGTCCTTTGTGGCCTTGGTCTTTTGGAAAAATATTAATCAGAAAAATTTTCAAAAGTCCATTAATTTGTGTGGGTTTGATTTTTAAATTAGATTGAGGTTATGCATTAGGTGTTAAGACCTTCTCATTATATCTTATCAGGAAGTACAGGATATAAACATGACTTTGAATAGTGACATATAACCCTAATCATTTGGTTAGGGAATTATTATCTTTAAGTTTAATATTTTATTTCCATGGAATATTCATATTTTATAATGTATACATATAATTCAGTTATATGAATAACATTTTGACTAAAATCAAGGTGAAAATTTCAGATAATGTGAATTCTGTACTGTTAATATACTGTTATAAACACTGAAAATTCAAAGTAGTGTCTATTAAATGCTGATACATTTATACAACTACTTAAGGTACATTTTCTTTACTTGTATATTTCTCAGTTTGAAATGTCTCCATAGCTTATTCAATAAAATATCTTCTGAGGAAAACTAATAGAAGTTGGTTAATTGAAGTACTAAGTTAAGGATTATTCATAGTCTGTAAAATCTGTGCATTCTAAGAGCAGAAGATTCAGGCCGGCTGAATCTATTGATACTAGCCTACTAGTAGTTCTACTAGCAGCCATGTAGTTCTACTTCTTGAGTTGAATCTTACTGAGTTGAATATTTTCCAAGGATCTGTCTTGTTAGTTTCAAAATGAATTAATGCTACTGAACATGTTACATTGTTATTTACATTAATTAAATATCCTGTATGCCTAAGATTTGCAATGAAGGTGATAAGAATACAAGCAAGCTAACAAATATAATTTCAAATTCAATGCGTATAAAATAACTTTACATGAGGAAATAATTTGTAAATCATGGAATAATTATATGAATAGTCAAATGTATGTGAGTTTTGGGTATAAAGAAAACAAACTGAGAAATCCTAAACGGGATAAACAATAGTACTTATCTGAAGTTGTATTCTGGTCCTGTTTGGTTCTTAATCTCTGTGAGGTTAATAAAAAACTTCCAAAATTCCAATCTAGATTTTATTAGACTTTACAGCTATTTCAATACAGTCAATCAAGGCAGAGTGGAGAAATGATCCCTGTATCTTATAGAAAAATCACACATTGTAAATAATTCACATACCCCAAATGAAGTATTACTATTCTTATTCTTCAAGTTAGAAACACAACTATGTACATTTCTGCATTGTTTTTTTTCGAGATGGTGTTTGATGATGTTACCCAAGCTGACCTCAAACCTAACATTCTTCTGCCTCTGCTTCCCAAGAGTAGCAGGAATTTTAGGCATGCAAAACCACAACTGGCTCTTCTTTAGATCTGAACATGTTTTAACACATTAATGGCAGTCATTATTTAATAGAGATGTATGTATGGTTATATAAATATTTCAATAATTCTTTTATCATCAGTAATTTTAAGAATATATTACAGTAATTCTTATATTTATTACTTTCAGTTTTGTCTTATTCTGGAGGGAAGAATGAGAAAGCCTGAATATTTAATCACAGCATGCATTGGCTTTTCTTTAAATCTGACCTGGATTTAACTACATTTCTTAGAGTACTTTTTGCTATGGTATCTGAAGCATGACCAGGGTCTCTGAAATTCAGTGATAGTTCTTGGCCCTGAATGAGTCTCTGGAAACTGCTAAGTATAGTTTCCATAAAGTTGCTACTAAGTTTTAACAACACTGATTTCCTCTTGGATGTTGTTATCTTTGGGACAATAAAAACACATTTGCAATATAATACATTGTAAGAAGTTGAACTGGCAAGTCAGAAAATTGTATATAATACTCAGATATAAAAATCATATGAATTGTCAGGAAAAAATAAAATGTTGTCATAGGAAATAAAAAACAAATTATAGATATATTTAGTATAGAAAATATATTTTCCTCCTAGGAAAATATTTACAAATCTCTGTGGACTCATGTGTCACAATAGAAAGAGTAATTATAGAAGCAAAGATAAGAGTTCAACTAACTATATTTATGAATATTATATTATTCTATACTGTAGTATTATATATTACATTAGTCAGCTTTCTCACACTGTAACAGATACCTGAGAAAGTCAACTTATAAAGGAAATTTGTATTTTGTATCACAGTTTTGGAGGTTCTAGTCCATGATTGAGTAGCACTATTGTTTTTAGACCTCTAGTAAAGCAACACATCATGGAAGAGAGATTGTGGCAGAGCACATTTTTCCTCTCATTATGAGGACACACACCAAAAAAAAAAAAGAGCAAGAGGGGGTGCTGGGGTCTCAATATCCTGTTTGAGGGCATATCTTCAATGACTGGAATACCTACCACTGTGTAGGTTTCTATCACCTTCCAATAGAGGTAACCTGGGGATTAAGCCTTTAATACATGGGTTTTTGGGGGACATGTAAGACCCTAACTATAGTACATATAATACACAAAAGTGATACTTATTTTTCAATTATAACTAGAAATGATAATTATCTAGTAAAATAATTTTGAACAACATTTATCCCATATTCAATGTATATAATAAAATCCCCAAATACTTTCAAGTAAGGACTTACTAGACCTAATTCATACCTTAACAGAAGGTAGATGAGTTTATTTTTCTGGAATTCAAAATGCACTATCTTGGCAGTGAAACAAGTAAAGGTGAAGACCATTATGTTGATAAATCTGGAAATCCATCTGCTTTGAATTAAATCTGCAATTTAATCCAATCTGCAATTGAATTAACTCTTGTTTGAAATGTTAGGAAAGAGTTATCTAAGAAATAACTGATAAACAATGACATGTAACACTTCTAAATAATATTTTTAAATTACATGTATTTTGATACTTCAGTACTCTACTTAGATAGAGCCACAGTGATCTTATGGCTGTACATAAAAACTGATGAATCACGTTGAAAAAAAATTTTTTGTTGTTTTTATTTCTAAATCTGTATCAGAATTTATGTGCTGAAATTAAGCTAAAAATCTTATAATTTGGTTCTGTGCAGTGGAGTGGATAATTGAAGCAAAGGGCTTATTAGTACCATCTCTAAAAACTTGTTTTCACTGTCTTGCTAGAGGTGTTGAATTAATCTCATACATTTGAATTTAGATTATTACTTCAATTACATATGTTCCAGAAGACTCATTAAATTTATTTGCAATCCATTTGATAGTCATCAAGAGGGATTTTTTTTTGTAGATTCCAAAGCATATCTTTGTTCATATCTAATAACTAAATCTAAATTTTTGATATTAATTATATATAACTTAAACACTTAAAATGAAAATTAATAGCATAATATGATCTTTTATTTCAGTAATCTTCAACATTGCTTTTCCTTATGGTCTGTTCTCACACTATATCCTCAAATGACTCATCCATGAAGTATTCTAAAATACATTTATTTAATAATTTCAGCAATTTTTCAAATATGGCCACATATTTAATTGATACCATACTAGATACACTAAAATACATTTAGAAATTATTCTGTCTAGCTATAAATACATAGAATCTGTTATTTAGGCTTATTATTTTAGAAAGGACAGTAAAATTTTCCTGATACATTAGGTGGTTATAATGACTTTTAAGTTTATTTCAATGGGACTTTATTTCATCTATTGACATATTTTCAATATTTTTTCCTTTACATAATATCAGTAATCCAATTCAGGGCCTCGTGGATGGTAGACAAGCCCTCTACCACTGAGCTCTGCCCCCAGTCCATCTTTAGTATTTTCAATAATATAGTATATATTTAATATAGAGTAGGTGATTGAAAATGTTTTTTCAATAAGTGAATGATTTTTGTATTTTTATTAGTTGTTTTTAATGTTGTACATGTTAGGGTTTATTTTCATAAATACAAAATCATCAGATATAATTTGCTCTAATTCAGTCCCCAGTATTTCCTCTCACCCCCTCCTTTTTTAAAAAATGTATAAGCACATTGCTTCTTATTTCTGTAAATAAAACTGAAAAATGCTGACTATCATAATGATTTCATTTCATTTTTTTCCATTTCCTATATCTCTAAGAACTGGGTATTAACTCAAGTTAGCATAGTGTATACAATTAGAGCTCATTTTGCCTTCAATAACTTTTACAAATATACAAAATTTAAAAAAATAAACTGGCTAAGTTTTTCTAAATACTATGTTTTGGGAAACTATCTGAGCAGAAATCTTAGTTTAGTTATTCATTCTACTTTATTTCACTGGGAATACAGATGTTACTCAATACCTTGGTATATCACATTTAATACAAAATTATATTGAATAATGCATAGTTATCAAATAGCTGTTTCAATTATAATATTGAAAATATATCTTTGAAAATGTGACTTCATCTTATAGATACTTTCAGAGTCCTTTTCTTGTACTGTTTATACTTGCATAAAATGTAATTTTTGTAAAGAGTAATGAGGTGTAGAAGTTAAACTGAGTCCATTGGTTCAGATCGCTGTACCGCTGGGGGTCAGAATTGGGTTAATTCTGATTCAGGGACAACTTGATCAACATAGAATGGAAAGAAACTTTACAGAAGCAAATAAACAGTAATTTTTTTTAACTTTAAACCAAATAAGATACTTAATTTTTTTCTCAATTTTGTTGTGATTGTTCAACCACATTATGATTAACATTGAAGATTTAAAGAAATAAACACTCAGTATAGGAAGAATTCATAGAAAAACTAAAGGGGAAATGTATCATGAATCATAATTCTTTTCAGTTTGTTATGGAAGAATATTCAAGTTTCCCTCAAAAATATGTATTACTTGCTTATTTGGTGGTGCCAAATGCCTATTTAACTTCTCTCTCTAGTAGCTTTTTCCTCCTCTGGCATTTTCTGTCTTCATTTAAAAAATTTTCCATGGTTTCTTAATATATGAAACCATTGGAGAAATAAGAAGAAAATTCATAATTCTTAAAATCAGGCAATATTAAAAACATTGAAACAAAAACATCATTTGTTATTGATTATTATATCATTGGAATGTTTACACAGTGGTTGAAAGAAGTGTTTGAGAATTGCTAAACCAGAGGGAAAAAAGCCGAATTAAATATTTTTAATTCCCTTTTCCAGTTACTCATCTGTAACTCCCTAGATTCTGTTTTCAAATTTTCTATGAATAAAGACAAAGCATAAATGAAAATAAATTAGTTGTTTTCACAAAGTCAGATATATTACATTTACATGATTTTTTTTACTTTGAGATTATTCCCTTCCTACATTTTAAATATTAAGAAGTATTTCTTATATGAATATATAGTGTTATAATTTGGTATGCTTTATGCTAATGACAGTAAATATTTTTAAAGTTAACTCTGTATTTTCTCTTGCTATATGGTGTGTTCAAAATTTTAACTGCCTTTCAATTGCCAAAATCTCAGGAGTAATATTGTAACTGATGAATATAATTCTTGAGCTAATTTGAAAATTATTTTATTTCTTTGTCTTTTATAATTATATACCTAATATTCTTCATTTCGGTAGACTTAAAATATCTGTCACACAATGTAGAATTAAGCTGCAAATATTTATCTACTCATGTTAATCTTTTATCAGTTAACTATATTTTGTTCCTAGATTATAGCTATATATCTGTGATATGATCTGATTGGATGTAAATGTAAAAAAACACAACTTGTCTTTAAAAATTATCTTATAAGAAAACCATTATTGCTGGTTTGAATATTGCTCATCTTGAATAGAGTTCAGGAACACTTGGATAAAGTGACCAGAATCTATATGGAGAATGAAAATGGAAGAAGTTAGGATTTTAGAAATAATAGATCATGATTTTCTGTTACCATGTGTATTCTCCATGGTTCCTTTAGTTTTGTGTGTGTAAAAGAAAGTATTTGGGATTTATTCATTCATTCATTAAACCATAATATCTTCCTAAAGAGCTGCCTTCTGTAATTACAACTGTGTAACAATAATGCACGTTATCAGGGAATGCACACAAAAGAGATGCCCTATGAGTGCCGTCAGTGTGGGAAAGCCTTCATAGGGAGTCTCACTTCATCATACATCAGAAGTCATTCAGGCAAACATGTGGATGCCCTGAATGTGGGAAAGGCTTCTCTCAGATGTCAGTTCTCAGGTCACACACACATTGAGAGGGATTCTCTCCTATGGGAGAAGACAGGAGAGAAGCTCTACAAATGTTCTGAGTGTGGGAAAGCCTTTTGTTGGAAGTCACAGTTCATAGTGCATCAGAGAAAACATGCAGATGAAAAACACTGATGCATTTTATATGAGAAAATTTCTCTCTAAAATCAGTTTACAGGAGATAGTGACAAAATCATATGAAAAAGAAACTCCACTGAAATTGTACTGTGTATACCAGGAAATTCTTACTGCACTGAAACCTTTTCAATTCTTGGCATATGCCAGAAGTCCCTAGTAATCTGTTCCTTATACCCCTAAACACTAGGAAATGCACACAGGACCCTAGAAGCTCAGCAAACACTCTAAACATTCTCAGCAGCAGGTTATGCTTTTTTCTTTTGCCTTTTTATTTCCCCCTGAGATGAGATATACTCTTGCCCAGGCTAGCTTCAAGAATCTGTGCTCAAGCAACCCACCTGCCTCAGTCTCTCAAGTAGCAGGACCACAGGATCATGCCACTACATCTGGGATCAGGCTGCACCTGTGGGAGAATATGTGTAAGATTAGTGCTAGCAGGTTATCTTAGTCCACAATGAAGTTCATGGAGGAAGGTCCATGAAGGAAGTGGATGTGCAATGGACTTCGCTGACACTCATTGTTATTCATTGTTAGAGTTTTACTGAGAAAAATAATACAACCAATGAATGTCAGAATTATCAAAATGGCAAACACATTAGGTATCAGAAGGACTGTTACAGTTTCCTCACCTAGAAATTGCCAGCTAAATAATAATAGTAATAATAATAATAATAATGTAGAAATGAAGATCTGTGAATGCACCACATGAGGGGAAGCCTCAGCAGGAAGGGTCTCTGCATCAGTTATTAGAGGGTTTATTTAAAATGCCTATTATTTTATTTAATCTGGGAAAAGTTTCCTTTAGAAATAATTTTAGGGGAAATTATTTTTTAGGTGTTCCAAGTTTTATGAAGAAAATACTCAATTTTAAACGGTAATAAAACATAAAGATTTTTTTTAGCATGTATGTAAATGTAATCATGGTTTCAATAAGAAATATTAAAAGATGAAAATAATAATGCATGTTAACTAAGCAGAAAAGATCTCTATACTTAGGGGGAAATGTTATTACCATCATATCCTACTGATTATATCATCAGTCAGACAAGGAATTAATGCATGATGTCAGTGGTAAACAAAATGGATTATGTTTCTCCCCTTTTGGAATTTAGTTTCTAGTAGGGATTGGGCGAGAAAATACACAAATAAGTACATATCACATGGGAAGAAATGACAAGATAAAAATCCAAAATGTAGACAGTAAGTGTGGAGGTCAGCAAAAACCTTTCTGATTTATTAATATTTACACAGAAATTAGAATACTATAACTCTAAAAAATTCAAAAAGAACACTTCATGAAACATATGCTTCATAATTTATCATTATCATACCCCTCTATAAAAATTATTCTTTTTTGAAGGGGCAGGGTATCAGAGATTGAACTCAGGGACACTCAACCACTTAAACCAGATCCCCAGCCCTATTTTGTATTTTATTTAGAGATAGGGTTTCACTGAATTGCTTAGTGGCTTACTTTTGCTGAGGCTGGCTTTGAACTCAGGATCCTCTCGTCTCAGCCTCCTGAGCCACTGAGATTACAGGCATGAGCCACCTGGCCTGGTTAAAAAGTATTCTTAAAGAATTCGTTTAGTAGAATGAAAGTGATAAAATGGAAATTTTGATTTGCTAACAGAAATGAAAAATAAAAAAGGTCGTGCATAAGTTAACATATCTGAACCATAATAATTATGTCTTATGTAATTAAGAAAAAAAATCTGAGGGAAGTAAGTACTCTTCTAATAATATAATATAAATCATGAAGGGATTATTAACATTAAGGCTTTTTTGAAGTTCTCATTTTATCTGGGAGATAAGTAAATATATTGATAGATTTTACCTTTTTTTTTGGTACTGGACATTGAACTCAGGGGCATTGGACCACTGAGCCATATCCTCAGCCCTGTTTTGTGTTTTATGTAGAGACAGGGTCTCACTGAGTTGCTTAGCGCCTCACTGTTGCTGAGGCTGGCTTTGAACTCGCGATTCTCCTGTCTCAGTCTCCCTAAGTGCTGGGATTACAGGCTTGCACCACCGTGCCTGGCTGAATTTTAACATTTGGTATATAAACTTACACATGTAATTATTTATAAATTAACAAGATAACATAGAAATAAAGTTTATAGTTATTTGAAAACTATAGGAAGTAAAGAATCAGAAAAATTAATCCAAATGAAGTCAAAATATAAGAGCAAAATGAAAACATAGTAACTGGGATAAATAAAAACATAAAATAAGAAGTAAAAACTAGCCATCAGAGAAAACAATATATCTTATTGGAGTGAATGTTCAAATGAAACAAATGTTTTTCCATTTAATAACAAAATTTACCTGTTGGACCTTTAAATAACAATATTCTAAATCAAAAGTATACAAATGTTGAAAGCAAAGATAAAAAAATAGAAAATAATAATCAAAAGAATTTGTATAATTTTACCATAATTAGACAAAATAGTGTCTAAAAGGGAAAAGTATTATTGTGGAGAAAAATGTTAACTACATGTTGATAAGCAATACAATTCATCCAAATCATATAAAATTATTTACTTGTGTGAACTTCATAAAATAACCTAAAAACTACATGTTTGTAGAGCCATGAAAATAAATAGAAAAAACCTAATTTGGCTCTTTCATTTAACTATCCTAGTAATCTATAGACCAAACTGGCCAAGTATCAGTTAAGAATATTGGAGGGCTGGGATTGTAGCTCAGCGGTAGAGCGCTTGCCTCGCATGTGTGAGGCCCTGGGTTCGATCCTCAGCACCACATACAAGGCAATAAAATAAAGACATTGTGTCCATCTACAATTAAAAACAAATATATATATATATAAAAAAAAGAATATTGGAGATATATTTTAAATTGAGCATCGAGGGAATGCATTATTTTGGTTGTAACTCTGTCAATATGCCTATCTAGAGACCTGTTGCCATTTCTATCTTCAGTGAAAATGTCTTCAAGAAAGGATTACAAGGATTTTTGTAACATACTGAGTTAGTATAGTGTATTCTTGGCTATCAAAATACACATGTAGCTTTGGGATTTTGAATTGGTGAATATTCCTGATGTGTGGAAAAGCATGGCACACACTACAATCACAATCACATAAAATGGGATGTTGTGTATGTATACACACAATCCAGAGGGACACATCCAACTAAGCTGCTTGTGACTGGATGATTTTGTTCTTTGCTTATGTTTTTATTTTTCCTCTAATTCACATATTAACTTAAAAAAAAGCTATTTTAAAAACCTGAAAAAAGGAATATTAATGGTATAAGATGGACATCATAGCCCTAGCTTCATGTATGACTGCATATATGATGTGATTCTACATCACATACAACCAGAGAAATGAAAAGTTGTGCTCCATTTGTGTACAATGAATCAAAATGCATTCTGCTATCATGTATACCTAAGTAGAATAAATAAATAAATAAAATTTAAAAAAAGAAAAAAAGAAAAAGAGAATATTGGAGATTTGCCCAACAACACATAAACAAAATATAACAAAACTATGAAAGATGTAACACCCAAAAGTGGAGATCAATAACCTTTTCAGTCATACATATATGTTTATAAAATTTAACCTTATCCTGTGCAATAAAGGAAGCCACAACCAAATTTAAAAGATAAGTATGGCATGGACAGCATTGTCTGACAACAGTTATGTTAAGTTAGAAATTTATCCATAAACAAGATAATTAGTAAACTTCCATGAATTTAGAGTTTTAGGGAAAAAGTCTAAATAACTAATAGGTCAAATAAAAATATCAAAGTGGATGTTAGAAAATAGCACTGACTTTTAAAGTTTTCACCTATCTAATTGTGGAATATAAATGAGTGCAACTCTATTGGGAATAAATAGCCTTTAGGGGAAAAAAATCAAAGGCTAAATTTATAAGTGAAGCATCCAGTTTTAAAGGTAAGAAACAAAAACTGTAGAATTAGAATGATCCTAAAGTAAATAGAAGATAGGCTTTAGTAAAAAGACAGTCTCTGAAGCTAGGTCATCAACATGTGAATCAGTTTTCCCCTTTACTAAATTTTTGACCTTGAACAAGTAACGTAAGCTCTCCAATTTCCTCATTTATAATGTATGGGTGGTAGTGATAGTGTTGGCTTCACAGAAAGGTTAGAACTGGATGAGTAAGTATATAAAAGATACAGTGTCAGGATTTTGCTCAGTACTTTGTGGTTAACCTTTATTATTAAAAGAGCAGAAATTGTGTGGTGATAAAACACATCTTAACCATAAATGATTAGTGTTAGAGGAGATAGATATGCCTATTCTGATTTAAACATTACATAATGTATAAAAACATTACAATGTATCCCCAAAATATGTGTGTTTATTATGGTTTTATGTTTACAGTTAAAAAATAATTTTAATTAACTTAAAAAAACCCACACATCTTATAGTCAAATTACTTCTTTTCAAAGAGTGGTAACATGGATATACCACTCCCAATACTGTGTAAAGACAATTGCATAAAGACCAAACAATCCTGAAGAAGGAGCCACCACACAAACCTCTTTTGACAGCTCTACTGTGAGGATATCATGCAAAATGGGACAATATTTGGATGCATGTTAGAGACAAACTGATTTTCAATTTTTAGGATGAGCTAGATAAAGGAGAGTTTGTATGCAGGTGGCAGAGATTCAGCTGAACAACAACATACTGAATCCCTTCAAATATCAAGGAAAGCAGCAACTCACAGGATGGTAGACAGAGTCCATGCAAATAAATTATTCATAAGTCTAAGTTTAAACAAACAGTATACTATGAGGCTGTTTCATTTATAACCAAACAAATCAAAAACACTGCTTTTGCCAGAGAAAGGGACGTTAATTTGGGAGCCACTGAATATTAAGAGTCAAATCTCTGCTACACATACCCTGATAAGAGGAACAAAAAATTAACAAGGCAGACAATACTGTATTTGTTCAATTATTTATTTAAAGTTATGAGATAAGGGAAAGAAAAACTTCAGTCAGGAATTAAAGATTATAATAATTTAAATGAAACCATAATATGTAGACCTTTTTTTACTCTAAGAATTTTGTATTTGCTTTTCTACTATGAAACATTTTCTGGACCTAAATATCATGCCAATATCTGCCTGGCTCACTTGTGCACATTATGCAGATCTCTTCTCAGATGTTAACTCCTTTGCAAAGCCATTCTTCACCATACAATCTAAGTAACACCCTCTTCATCTTCTATCTACTTGATTTTTGTCCATTAATTCTTCTTCCCTAACAGTGCAGACGTTTTTCTACTTTGGTTTTTGTTTCTACTTCCCATTGGAATGCAAATTGAGGGCAAGGACTTGACTTCATCCTCTTTTGTATCTCCAAGACTTTAAACTGGCATTTGTGTGGTAGTCAATACATGCTAACGGAAGGAAGGAAGAAAATAAATGAAGCCAGTTGTTTTTGTTTATAATATAGGCATCAGTCATCTTTCTCTTCTGTCATTCACCACTCATATTAAAATTGAATTATGTGAATTCTAGCTCTAAGTATGTTTTTATTGTGTTTAAATTCTTTACATTTCTTTTGCCATTACCCTACTCCAAAATACTACCATCTATGATCTACAGCTTAAATATTATTCCCTAAATTCTATTGGTTCTACCCTATGCTTCTGCTTCTACTTAACCTCTTCAAATCTTTTTACTAGAACCAGAGTCATCTTCTGGAAACAGAAATCAAATATCATTATTTTCCATGGCTAGTAACATTATTCTCCTTAAATAAAAATACAGCTTTATTTAGGAAATTCAAATTCCTCACCTGATTCTATTAGAACTTACTGTATGCTGTGGCCCTTATCAACATTCCCTACATAATTTCCAAACACGTCTATCCTTGCTGTCTTTTCTCTCTAGCCATGTTAGTCTTCTGAAATTCAAGATTTTATTTTATTTTTTTTTTTAATTTTGGAACTTTTGATTTCCATGTTTGTATACCTGACACTGTTTTCTTATATTTCGGATAGAAAGCACTTTCTTGAAATTTATGACCCAGTTTAAATAACACTTATTCAGAGATATGTTTCCTCACTATTCCATATTTATATCTGCAATTATTCTCTCTCACATATTCCTGTTGACTTCTATTATAACAGTAATGTGGAAATGTGACTATCATTAGCTTTATTATTTTTATATTTTGTTTGTCTTCCTCTATAAAATACAAAGTTCATTTTGTCAGGGGCCTGTGGGTCACTCATTATTGTATTTATTATAGATGGAATCATGTTGAACATACAATTGTCAAGAGCTGTGAAGGCTCGGGCTGAGGTTGTGGCTCAGTGGTTAGAGCATCTACCTAGCACATGTGAGGCACTGGGTTCAGTTCTCAGTACTGCATATAAATAAATAAAATAAAGGTCCATCAACAACTAATAAAAATAATAATAAAAAAGAACTGTGAAGGGCTGAAAATTTTACCCTGCTTGAAAGATGTCAAGTTAGTTTGACTTGATGTCATATATACTGGCATAAGACATGAGATTTCTGGGTCAGAGACAAAAGATTTTAGTACACATGGTAGATCAGGCCCCATGTGCTTTAAAAATGCATCAGTTCTCTTGCCTTCCCCTCACAATCAACCTCATGGAGACAATATGGAACTACCTAGGAAAGTTGTGCACATACATTGGATCAGGGTCACACTTGAGAAACAGATTTCAGGGAACTACACCGTCACCATTTAAAGGGCTTTATTCAAACCTGCACAACCTTTCCCTTGGAGGCAGACTTATTTATTTATTTATTTATTTATTTTTGACAACAAATTGTGTTACCCTGACTGAGACACAATCTTTACCTGCCAATGTTAGCTGCTGTATAAAAATCTCAGAAAGTTAACTTAAAACAAAAGCTAGCAATGTTATTGTTTAGAATACATGCAGAAATACAAGAATCATGCCATTGATAATGGGATTTCAATAAACATTTCCCTATAACTACATCATACTTGGTATCTTATGGTCCTTTTTCAGTTAGCCAGTGAGCATTGCTTATGTGCCTTCTCTGTAACAGAAGCTCAGTCAGGCACAGGAATTCAGCTAGAAATAAGTTATTGTTCGTATCCAAACAGAACTTACAATTAGAGAAAGACTTCAGCAATTAATTGCAACAGACTTACATGTTTTATATTAAAATTAAAAGCATATAGGTACTTGGCAAGAACAAATGAAATGGTAGCAATGAGTAGGCAAAGGTTTGGTATGGGGAATGTATCTCTCCCTCAAAAAACTGAATGTGATTGAATGTTAGGTGATTAAATGGAACTCACCAGGAAAAGTGAGAGTGAAGTGGGATGGCAGGGGAGAAGAAACAGTACAGGCAAAGGACATATTGAAATTAAAGAGAACTTCAGAACATAGATTCTATTTTGATCTTACTAATGAGCTCTCTGACCTCACTATCTCAATTTCTTTGTTGGTAATAAGAGGCTGTTGACAAAGTTGATATCTAAAATGCACTTGTAGTACTATCACTCTAGAAATTGCTTTGTATTCTGAAATGGTTATGCCTTCTTTTGTTTACTGTCATGACTGGTGAAGGGACTCTACTGAGAAGATTCCCTTTTAGCGTATAAGACATAATCAATAGAGTGAATTTCTGTGTAGAAAAGTAGTATGATTTCATCATATAAAAACATAAAACAAATACTACTAAATTTTCATCATCTCCATGATATACATGGAATTTAATTCATCATCAAAAAATAGAAAGCTGTGGGTGAGCTGACACTGTCAGAGGCAAATTGCTTAGTCAACCATTGTTCAGAACCTTTCTCCTACTGTAAATGCTCAATCAAAAAAAAAATGTATTTGCTCTCTACCTATTAGAGTATAATAGTGCATAAACAGAATATTTTAGAGTAATTACCAAAATTGCTCATACCTCAAGAGCACTGAAATTGCTCAGAAAGTTTAGAAATAAAATTTTATTTAGTCAGCTTCTGACATTAGAATTTTATTCCACAAAGTCTTTTGCCATTTTATTACCAATACAATGTAGAAATCATTAAAGAAATTATAATATAAAATGCATAGATAATCTATTGGCCTGGAAACATTAACAGGGACAATATTACACACTAGATGATTAGCCATGTAATACATCTTTTCTCCTATATATTTATTTCCCTTTTATGTTATCTTACTTAACAAACTTTTTCATCCAAGTAAGTTCCATTATATCTAAACAAAGATACTAGGTTTTCAAATATTTACTAAAATGAGACTTAAGTAGCTTTAATCTCAAACTTATCTTTCATTACTTCTTAATTTATTGCTTGATTTCTTTATTTAAAAATATGGTATTAAATTGAGTTTTTCAGAAAATGTTAATAGGAACATCATAATGCAAAATCATTTGCTTTACGGATGCACTTTTTTAAGCATCTCATGTTACATGGAGATAATCATAACTCCATATTATTTTCATAGACATATGTTTGTGTTAGGTAATCATGAAACAGAAAAATTGTTGAGAAAGAGGATTGACACTGGGATTAAGGGATTAAATTTCCAGACCCTCTTACCTTCTATTTCTCAGCTCAGCTGCAGGAATTTAAATACTGCCATGGATTCATCAAAAACAAACAACAAGCCTAACATATTGTCATCAAGACAATGAAAGAAAATATTTAGGAGAAGGAGTCTAGAGAAAGGGCAATCTCATTTACATTTAGTCATTTTTTTGTCTCATCTTTGCATACTCTCTGATGAAACCAAGTGTAATAAGCACTAAATTGGGATTTAAGGTAAAAACAATAGGAAAAAATTAGGATCTTTTTACTTGCCTTTTTCAATTTCATCAGAAACTTTTCAGAGTGGTGACTGGATGACAGATTAACAATAATCAATATTCTGTATCCAGTCACTCAAAAATCCTTACAGTTGATACAGAATATTATTAAGAATATAAACTCATTACTAGAACTGAAAGATGCCAATTTAGATAAAATATAAAATTTAAACATGGAATTCATGAATTGTCAAGTGATTTAAGCCTAGGATAAATGCAAATATTTACAGAAAAGATGTATTTTGTGAAGCAGATTTATTAAAATGAAGTCAGAGAGGATAATTCCTAATCTCTTCTATTTATGTTAGACTTTATGGTTTTTCGTGTACCCTGACATAAATACTTGTATTTGATTCTCAAAAAATATTTTAAAGTTGGTATGACAACATTGTATCTAAATTTGTAAATGAGAAACTGAGGCTAAGAGATTACCCAGGTCACAGAGCTACCAAGCAAAAGGACCATTATTCAAATTAATTAGTATTTATTAAGTACTTACTTTATGCTAAATCTTGTTTGAAGCACTAAGGATAGAGCAGAGCAACGAATCAAATATATAAACATTCTTATGACCCTATGGAATATAAATTCTTGTGGTAAAAGACAGGAACTTAATAATATAATATGATGTAATGTCTGTCTTAGCTCGGGCTGCTATAACAAATTACCATAGATTGAGTGGCTTGAGCAATGAACAGTTATTTCTCACAGTTCTGGAGATCAAAGATCAAGTGCCCACTAATTAGGTTCCTGGTGAAGGCTCCCTGCTTGGCTCATGGACAGGTATATTATTGCTGTCTCCTCACATGTCCCAGGTAGGGAGTTCTAGTCTCTAATAAAGGCACTAATTTCATCATGGGCTGCACTCTCATGACTCCATTTAAACCTGTTTCTCAAAGGTCATACCTACTAATACCATCTCATTGGAGATAAGGGTTTTAACATGAATTTCAGAGGTACACAAACATTCAATTTACTAATCTAATCTGACTTAATCTAAATTATATATGACATACAACTGGGAAAAATAACTCAAAGATGGAAGTGTAGGAAATATCAGCCATGTTTTAAAAATAAGATGGCTCAGGGAAAGATTTCATTTACTAATATTAAAGGAAGGAAAGAAGGAAGCATGGATATCCAGGAGCAATTTCTCCAGTTAGGGAAAAAAAAAAAAAAAAGTACAAATGGCTCGAGTCAGGAATCTCTCTGTAAGTCTAAAGAACAGCAAGGGCCAGGCTCAGTGTCACAGGCCTGTAATCCCAGTAACTTGGGAGGCTGAGGCAGAAGGATTACAAATTTAAGGCCAGCCTCAGCTAGTTAGTGAGGCCCTTAGCAATTTAGCAATGGCCTAAGCAACTTAGCAAGGCCCTGAGCAATTTAGGGAGACCTTGTCTTGAAATAAAAAATAAGAAGTCCCAAGGATGTAGCTTAGTTCCTCTGGATTCAATCCTCTGAGAAGGAAGGAAGAGAAGAAGGGAGGGAGGGAGAGAGGG
Organism: Geosciurus inauris; assembly: GCA_004024805.1. Classification (NCBI taxonomy): domain Eukaryota; kingdom Metazoa; phylum Chordata; class Mammalia; order Rodentia; family Sciuridae; genus Geosciurus; species Geosciurus inauris. The sequence continues at coordinate 7,365 of PVHX01003876.1, read as the reverse complement.
AAAGAACAAAATCAAGGAAGCCTAGGGAAGCTGGCTTTGTGTATGTTTATCTTCATACCCTAACTTGAAATCTAGAACATACTGCTTACAATTATAAATTCCCTACCCAATCCTCATCATTTCTCTTTTAAAACAAGAGTCAAAATACAATCGTTTTACCTCTTTATAGGGATAATAGATAATCAAATTTTCTATACCTCACTAATTAATTATTTCAGCTCTAAATCTCCTTTATGGTCTTTCAAGATGGGAAAAAGAACATTCTTAAGTTTACCACCCTTAAGAGATCACCTTGTAACACCTTACATCTTATATGTTTTACTTAAGGTTATATATTTATTTTTCAGAAAGTGTGATTCCTGATTTGTACTAAACTATAAATATTGTACTAATAAGTAAAGGTTCAATATGAATGGCCTCCAATTCCACCTCATTCTATGATAAAAATAAATCATCATTATTATTTAAAGAGCTAAAATTTGAAGTTGATTGGTTTGAAATGTTACTTGTGCTTTATTGAAAAACTATTCCCTTAAAAACCATTTTATTATGCAAAATTGATTTCTGCAAGTACAAATTATTGAGAAGGGGAAGTAATATAGTTTGAGTTGTGTTCTCTAAAGTTCATGTCCTAGAAACTTCATTCCCAGTGTGATGTTGGAAGGCAGAGTCTTTAAGAAGTGATTAGTCGGGCTGGGATTGTAGCTCAGCGGTACAGCGCTTGCCTTGCATGCGTGAGGCCCTGGGTTCGATCCTTAGCACCACATACAAAGAAATAAAATAAAGACATTGTGTCCATCTACAACTAAAAAAAAATATTTTAAAAAAAATTTAAAAAAAAAGTGATTAGTCCATGAGGGCTCTGCCATTATCATGAAAGTGGGTTTACCCTGGGTGTATGTTACTTATAAAGTGATGAGTTGAGTTCCCTTTTGTCTCTTTTTCCCATCTACCTTTGACAGTTGACCTTCTGCCATGGAATGATGCAGTAAAAATCCCTTACCAGACGCTTGCCCCTCCATAGTAGACTTTCCAGTCTCTAGAACTATGAGAAAATAAATATTTGTTCATTATAACGTTTCCATGCTGTGGTAGTCTATTATAGCAGCACGTAACTAAGTCAGGGAGTATTAAGTTGATGAATTTTCTTTTTTTATCATATGTGTGTGCATATGCTTGTTTGTGTGTGTATTTCAAAATTTTGTATTTAGATTTTGTGTTTTGGATTTCAAAATCTATCCTGTAATAACAACTCTACTAATGAGCATGTGATAATTTCTAAACTCTACATTATAACTCCCTTCACCAGAAATAGAGATAAAAGTATTATGAACCTAGATGTCAAATTTTTCATAAAAACTTTCAAAGACACAGTTAACCTCTAGGTTTATCAGATCAAATCAAATAGTGTATAATTGACATACTGCGATTCAGATGTTCCTATATTATTTATCTGTTATTCATCTTTTATTTCTATTTCAGGTAAAGAGAGTTGTAATTTAGAGTTTAGAAATTATCACATGCTCATTAGTAGAGTTGTTATTATAGGATAGATTTTGAAATCTAAATCTATATTAAAAAATCCAAAATGTTTTTCTATTATTTTTTCTAGCAAACAATAGAAATTCCCATGCCATTCTCATGACAATCTAAAGAGAATATACAGCTGTGATAGCTATGAGAATCTTTCAAACTCCATATATGCAGAATAGTTTTCCAGAATTTAAATATTACCTTCTTTCCTAATGTATATGTTATCACAAGTAATTTGTAGTATCAGAATAATGTTATCCTGCCTTTGCTATTCATTAGAATATTGCTTAGTAGAAAAAATACACAACAATCAGACTTTCTTAATTATAATTAGGCTATTTTATCCTAGTTTTCTCTGAAAAGACATATGCTGCTTTTTCTTTACACATTGATTTTAATCCTATGAAGGTATGAAAGAAGTCAGGGTTATTATGTTTCACCATTTTCAGTTGTCATGCTGGCTGCTTTTATAACAAGAACAATTTATGTGACTGTGACTTACTAAAATTAGATGAACAAATAAGCATCATTACAGAACCAAGATTTCTACAAAAAGCTTAAAATAAAAACCTTAATGTAATATTAAATAGAAACACTATCAACCATAACATACGATTAAGTAAAAAAAAATTAAGAATAAATAATACACTACTATTTCTCTTATTTCTGAAAGCCAACCAATTGTTTCCATGAACACTATTACTTAATATAATCTCTGTATAAACTAGGGTTTTATAGTTGATTGAATATATTATGGTTTAGATATGAGGTATCCCCCAAAGCTCTTCTGTGATGAAATGTAAGAAAGTTTAGATGTAAAATGATTGGTTTATAAGAGCCTTGGCCTAGTCAATGCATTGATCAACTTAAATGGATTAACTGGGTGGTAACTGTAGGCAAGTGGTGTGTGACTGGAGGAGGTAGGTCATCAAGTGCATGCATTTTAGCTATGTATTTTGTCCTCATTAAACAGAGTGCTGGTGCATTCTCTCTCCTTCCCTCTCTCCCTGCTCCCTCCTCTCTCTCCTTCCTAGTGCCAAGTCCTGAGCCACTGCATTCTTCCTTCTGCATGATGTTCTGCTTCACCTCAAGCACTAAGGAATGAAGTCAGCTGTCTGTGGAGTGAAACCTCTGAAACCGTGAGAACTAAATAAATGTTTTCTCCTTAAAATTGTTCTTGTCATGTCTCTTCTTCACAACAGTGAAAAGGTTGACCAAAACAATATGTTCTTCAGTTCCTTCTAAGCAAGATAGAGATTTATTTCTCTTTCACTTAAAAGTTCCATCTGCTATGATGGCTATGCTTCTGCTGATTTCCCCCCTTGTTTAATTTTTTTTTCTCATATGCATGATCCAGAAAGTTCATAGTCTAACAAGTTTGCAGTCTAACTAGCATGGAAGAGAAAAAAAACTTACATAAGGTTCTGATCTAGAAGTTGTTCATGTCTCTTTTTCTCACATTCCACTGTCTAGACAGAGTCCCCATGGCCATAGAAGCTAGAAGAGAGATCTGAAACCATAATTGTTCTTCCACTTCTTTTTTCTTCTTCTTGTATTTTTTACCTTTTCTCATTTATTGGAGGAGATAGCTGAATGAGAACTAGGGAATTTATTATACTGAAATAGAATAAATAATAAATATTGGGAGAGAATGAAACCATCACTTTAGTAGTCTCATTCAAAAACATTGCATTAGATATTCTGCTCTGAAAAGGTGTATATAGTAAATTTCAAGTGTTTTCAGTTTTCCAAAATTAATGCATACCAAAGATAAATACGAATTTATACATATTAATTTTCTAGTCTGTATCTTTAAAAGAAATCGTATACATCTTATTTTCTGAAAATTACTATGGAATTATTTAGATGATTTTATTTTTCAAAATGTTTACTTTCTTTGATTATTTTCTAAGATGTTTATTCTTCTCCTAATTTAATAAAGATATTATCCTATTTTTTTCTTAGTTTTTATCTTAGATATTTAGGTCTTAAATTCTTTTACAATCAACTTTAGTGTGTGGTATATGCTGTATGTGACTTCTGTTTTCTTCATATGGTGAGTAGCTTCTTCAAAATCTTCTAGTAATTTGTGGTTCAACGTCTATCATGTATTTTTGGCTAACTTTGTTTTGATTCAACAAATACTTGCCAGCAGCTCAGGAGGCTGAGACAGGAGGATTGAGAGTTCAAAGCCAGCCTCTGCAAAAAACAAGCACTAAACAACTCAGTGAGATCCTGTCTGTAAATAAGATACAAAATAGGGCTGAGAATGTGGCTCAGTGGTTGAGTGCCACTGAGTTCAATCTTCAGTACCAAAAAAGAAAAGAAAAAGAAAAAAATAAATAAATACTCATTAAATACTTATAAAACATTGTTAACAGGTGTTGATCATACAATAAAATTCAGACACTATTCCTTGAAGTTGAAGAAATGTCTTAGTGGAACATATAGACTGTAATCAAATTTTAAAAACTCAGATAATGAGAAGTATAATAACAATAAAAAAGAAGATAGAACAGTTTTGAACTCTACATTTTTATCAATTACCTTATCTGCCTTTTTGTATACAAAATTATTGCTAAATTTATACAAAGCAAAATGCTGGGCATCTAAAACATTTATTCCCTTTGACCTTCAGTTTTTTCTTAGGTATTCATTCATTTTTTTTTTGTATGAACTATTTTATTATCAGTATCATATAATATGATAATAAACTTTTGGAATTTATATCTGAATTGCCCTGAATTTATAGTTTAGTGAAGAAAATTCACATTTTAAAAAACTGAAATTTCCCCTATCTGAACCTGACATATCGAAACTCATGTCTACTTATTTATCCAGAGTCTAAAATTTGCATTTAATTCTTTTGAAATTTTATATAAAAGTTCTCTTATACTTTTTTTTAAGTTAATCAGTTGCTGCCTGTTTGGGCCAGGTTTTTGTTATTGTGACCCAAAAGACCTGACAAGAACAAATTTAGAGGAGGAAAATTTTATCGAGCAATCAGAGTTTCGGAGGTCTGAGTACACAGGGGTGGCTATGGGCCCAAGGTGAGGCAGAACATTATGACCAAAGACTATAGTAAAGCAAAGCAGCATAGGACATGGCAATGAGGAAACGGAGCCCTCTGCTCACCAGGCACAAAATATAAACCCCAAAGATAACCCCCAGTGATATCCCTCCTCCAACCACACACCCTAAAGGATTATAGGTATCCTCCAGTTAATCCCTATCAAGGGGATTAATCCACTGATTAAGACTCATTCAAAACCCGATTGTTTCACCTCTAACCTTTCTTATGTTATCTTACACATGAGCTTTTAGGGAACACCATGTATCTAAACCATAACAATGTCTAAAATCATTTCTGTTATTTTCTAATCATCATTTCTGATGTTCCAAATTTTTTTTGTTTGTTTTTCATTTTTTAAGTTTTTAGGTAGAATTTTATATCTGGCAAACTTTATAAATACTCTTTTTAGTTATAGTAATTTCTTAACTCAAATGCAATTTTTACCTATGAACATGTATTCTATTGAGTTAGTTGACGTTTGTAGGTAGTAAAGTGAGCAGTAAGTAAGAGAGCAGGAGTGATGTTTGTATTTATTATTATGTCTCACATGTTCTCTCATTGCTTTTCAGAATTTTTTAGTTTCTTGTGCTAGTTTTGATGATCTGTAGTTTCAAATATTTTTTCTACTTTATATATATTGTCAAACTTACAGGCAGAAATCTGTCATTTTTTTGATGGCTGTAGGATATTTGGAGTTGCCTTCCTTTATTTTCTGATTTTGTTAATTTGTCTTCTTTCCTTTTTTATTTTTTGATTAGTCAAGCTAAAGGTTCATAAATTTTATTATTAATGAAACCACTTTGGTTTCATTGATTCATCTCTATTGATTGTACACTTTCTATTCTTTTAATTGTGCTCTTATTTTAATACTTACTTCCTTTAACTTAGGTTGAGCATAATTTTCTCTTTTCTCATTTTTGTGGTTGAGGCTAGGCTGGATTACTAATTTTAGACTTTTTACTTATTTTTCAATACAGATATTAAACCTTGTAAGCATCCCTCTAGAAATGTTTTAGTTACACTTCAGAAATTTTGATATACCAGGTTTTATTTATCATTTAATACAAATATTTTCTGATTTTTACATTTATATCTCCTTTGATCAATATATAGCTTATACTTGTAGTTTTGATTTCTAAATATGTAGGTGTTTTGTAAAAATACCGATTTCATTGCTTATTAAAATAATTCCATTGTAATCAGAGAATATAGTATTTATAATTTAATATTATCAAATACGCTATCTGCTTCATGGACATCAAATCATCTTTATTGGCAAATGTTTCATTTTCCTTAGAGAAGGACCTGTGTTTATGCTTAGTGTAAGTACAGATATGGTTGTAGTGTTCAGGTGTACATTTTGATCATTTTGATATGTTTTCTTTCTTTATCTAATGTCTTCTTTGTTATTTTTCTGTTTTCCTGACATGTTTTGTAGTTTGTATACTATTTTGTCATCTGTCTGTTTATTATCTGTTTATCTTTCAGTTTTTCTTCATGTGTTCTCTAGGGTAGTGCTGTCTATTAGAACATTCAGGAATGATGGAAAGTCTTCATATTTTTATGCCCAATTTAATAGCCTCCAGGCACATGTGACCATTGAGCACATACACGTGCGACATAGATAATGAAATCACATTGCAGAAGTTCCCTCTTTTATGCTAATTATTTGAATTCTTCACCCTTTCTATAACTTTCAAGACATATCTGATGACTTCTGTAAAAATCAGCAATAGGCTATGTTGCTTCATTGTCTTATTTTATCGTATGTGCAGAGACTTGAAACATAAGAGAATGATCTTTAAAGTTTTTAACTCCCATCCTCAGATATTCATGATAATTTATATTTTCTTTATTAAATATAGAAAAAAGACTAAGCAAAAATACTGTTGCATTTGTATCTGAATTTATTATAATAACTCTATAATACCTTCATTCCACTTGTGCTCATAGTCACATAAATGCTGCTTTGATTCAGATAAACAGTAATAAATATTTAGAAAGAATCCAGTCACACAAAGTATTTGGACCTTTGTTAAAATGAAGAGTTTATGTAAATATGCTAGATTTTTGGAGTATTGCAAAATACCTTTTCCACAATCATAAAAATTGCTTGTTAAATTAGCCAAGGTTCTGAGGGATATGACTTCTAAATTATTTTATTAGAATTTAAGGTAGACTGTATGGTAAATAGTTTGTCAGTGAGTTTGAGTATCTGAAGTAGATTTCTGGACATTTTTATTTGATTTTATGGTGAAACCAAACCATTTTTCAATAATTTAGGAAAACATGGTGAAAGCAGTCCCACAGAGCCTTCCTAGGCACTCACAGAGTAGCTGTCATATCAAATATTTCACATTCCCTTTCTTACACTCTGCAAGCCATTGTTGAAGTTGTTTCTCTCCATGGTAACTGTTAGCATGGAGACTACTAACATCATCACTGATAGGAGCTCCCTCAGCCAAGTACCATCTTTTGAGCCTGAGTGTTTAGAGGAATTCACTTCTGAGGGAGGAAAAATTGCTTTGTGATCATTGTAAACTCTAGGGAAATTTAAGGAAAATATATATGACTAAGCTATTTTAGTAACTAAAATCTAGATTCACATGTTTCACTTATTTTACATTGATTATTTTTTTAAGATTTTGCTTTGTTTCAAATCAAGCTTAAGAAAAAACTTTATGAAATTTAGTTTTCATATTTAATATTTTCTTTTTTTTTTTTTTTTTTTTTTTTTTTTTTTTTTTTTTTTTTTTTTT
>PVHX01003875.1:103859-135496 GCA_004024805.1 Geosciurus inauris | reverse complement strand
TTGGTACCAGGGATTGAACTCAGGGGCACTGGACCACTGAGCCACATCCCCAGCCCTATTTTGTGTTTTATGTAGAGACAGGGTCTCACTGAGTTGCTTAGTGCCTCACCGTTGCTGAGGCTGGCTTTGAACTCGCGATTCTCCTGTCTCAGCCTCCCAAAGTGCAGGGATTACAGACGTGCGCCACCACGCCCGGCTTATTTATTTTTTTATTTGAGAGGGAGTGGGTATGTTGAGGCTTGGTAGGGGAATCTTTGGTAATGGAGACTGGTGGAACATTGAAAGGGGAGTGTTGAATTTCAAGTATAGTGGTTTAGAAGGGAGAGTTGTTCTCTTTGCTGAAAAATAAAGGCCGAAAAACATGAGCCTGAATTCATCAGAATAATCTCTGGTGGAGCAGGTTAGGATGTTGTTGGTTCTTTGTGTCTCTACTCCTCTCTAAAGAGTACAGTGGGAGTAATAGGCACCAGGGGGCTAATGCCATTATTTTGAAAAATTTGGTAGAATTTATAAGATTACTACCTAACAAAGCTGAACAGGTTAACTAAAACATCATCTTTCTTGACTGGTAATCCTCAGATGGATGATTTTCTGTGTTTTGGATTAGTAGAAAATTGTAAAGCAAATGGTATGTTTGAAACATTGGCAGAAAAATATTTGTTAAAAATTGTGTGGATTTTAAAAAATAGGGTGGTGGGACTGTTGGCTATTCATGACTGTCCTAGGAGCTCCTAAGCCTGTAGGTCTAGTTAGCAGAGGGTGAGCTCACAGTAGGAAGCAGTACATCTTTTCCACTCTCCCCACCTCCTGGGGGGAAAAAAAGCAAATAGAGTTTTTAAATTGTAGGATGCTTTCTTGAGAAAAGGTTTCATCTTGTTCTCCACATTTCCCTTTTAAAGGCTAAGTGTTAAGTGTAGCCTGGCTCTGCTTTATTGGAGGTATTCTTTTCATTCTGCATGGTTTACTAGCATCATACAGAGAAACTTGATGCTCATGCAAGAAAATAATTTTGAAAGTACCTATGAGAACATGATACTGTGAAGACTTCAGCTTTAAGAGCTGTGTAATTAGATAGGCAAAATGCTCTTTAGGAGGAAGGGATGTGAGAGGGTGTCTTTATCATGTGTTTATGGCTTTAACAAGAGTCTTAATGAGGTTGACGAAATAAACAGCATTCTTAACAATCTGGGATGGTTTTGATGGGGGTACTAAGTTATTTGGAACTTCAAGAAAGACAATTGCTATGCTTCTGAGCAGATCCTCATTTTACATTTGAACTTTGCATGATTTTACTTCAACTGCCTTCTTTGGGGGCGGGGGAAGCTTATTTGCTACAATGGTTCTCAGGTTATTGGAATGAAAATAACATGGTAAACTTTGAGCTTACTGAGGTAACAATTTCTATATTCTCCCATTTGAAATGCTTAATGTATTTCCTGATGAGCATAAGACTGGAAGGAAGGAAGGCCTGGATTCTGACACTTCTTCTGTGAGATGGCAATACTCATTATAGTTGTGTCTGAAGTTGTGTACTCAATATTTAACAGTAATACTTGTAAATCTACTAACATTTGAACTCTGACACTTATTCTGTGAGATGGGCAAAACTTATTGTAGCTGTATCCAAAGTTGTGTAGTCAATAGTTAACAATAATACTTGAATTCTGTTAACATTTATTTTTTTCTCTAGTGTCACATATGTTTGTACAGCATAGAGACAGAATATATTAAAGAAATCACAGTGAAAAGTTTTGTCCTTAGAAAACACTTCTTAAATTTGGTATTTCATATTTATTTTCTTGTAAACTTCCCAGAATGTTCCTGGTAGTTGGTTTGTAAATTATAGAGAGTGATAGAAATGGAGGCAAAACCCAACTTCTTATTTGCCCAGGCATTATCTTTTTGCTGATATTTGTTTGCTAAACATGAAGGAAATAAAAACACTAATAAATATAGGTGTGATTAGGCTCTCAACTTTTTCTATTCAATCTTTTTTTTTGAAAGAATGTCATTGAAAGGAAGAGGTACCTTTTTTTTTTTTGCTCATATTTTACTGTTTGCTTCATAGACCAACTTCTTTTTCATCTGTGTCTGTTTTGATCATGTGTTCTGGGTGTCAAACATTTGGTATCATACCAGTGTTAATAAAACCCTTTATCAAAACTTTTTGGAGAATTGAACCATTTTGTAGTGTTTTTCAGAAAGCAGATTCTTTAACTCCAAAGTTGCTTTTGTTTGCTTGCTTAATACATTTGTACTTGCTAATCAGTCATTTTGAATGGCTGTGGTTTCCATACTTCGCTCTGTTCTCAGTTTGTCTGCAATGCATTTATCTTTGAGACTGGATTTGCATTATGAACAATTAATATACTGTGTCTTTTGAGGCCATCGATCCTAAACAGAGCATCAAGAATGTCAGTCCCTAGTGGTGTGGCCATGGGCAAGTCATTTTATTGTCTGTCTGAGCTTCACTCTCTTTGTCTTAAAAGTGGGAGCAATTATTCTGCACTGCTTACCTCACAGGGCAGTGGTAATGACAACTGCAGGTGGGCTGTGCATCCTTCACAGCCTTATGCATGTGGGAGGAGTGATTACAGTCAGGCAGTGGTGCTCTCTGAACATAAAAGTAGGAAACAGTGACCTCACAGGAGCAGTTCTAGACAGTGTGCTTGGGGAGTTCTGTCTATGTTGAATGGGATAATCTCTCTTTCCATCAGGTGCCCACTGTTCTCTGTTTGTGTACCCACCCTTTCTTTTGCCCATTCCAGTCATCTGCTAACTTGGAAACCAGAAAATCAAACTTAGAATGTTGAAACATATAATAAAGGGCATGCTCCAGAGAGAGCCGGAAAAGCCCATTAGGTTTCTCAGGTATTAATAAACAGCAGTTTTTATTTGCAGCATCAATGGAAGTCACTCAGAGGCTTTTACTTCCTTAACTGATTTTCTTCTCTAGGTAGGTGATATTACTAGAGAGCTGGATTCTGTATAACCTTTTATTTCAGTTCTGTGTTATCCCAAGACACTGACTTTTTTCTTCACTGTTTAAAATAGACATATTAAGCATCATCATCTCTCCTTGATAAAGTTGCCATTTACATTAAGATCTTGATTTCCTAGTTTTAATAATTCCATTCCAGGCTACCTGTGAGCCGGGCATACAGTAGGCAATCAGCAAATGTTTGCTTAATGAATGAGCAAGTGGGTGAGGCTGTCTGGTATTCACACAGATTTCAAAGGAAAGAAATAATACATAAAGCAAAGTAATTAACTAGGGAGAATTAAGAAGTGAATCTCATAATATTTTTTTTTGGTTAATGTTATTTAAGAATCAAGCATTTTCTTTTAGAGTTAAGGGAAAAGAACACACATTTTTGGCTATACAGCTTTATTGGTGGCTAGCTGCATATCAGTTAACATTGCCTATATAATAAATCTGATAATTTATTATGGTTATATTTATTTAAAGTATAATACAACATGTAACACTCAACTGGCCCATGAGAGAGGAATGGGGAGGTTGATCAGTGTCTACTAAGGTACAGTTAGGAGCAAGAAGTTTTGGTGTGCTATTGCACAGTAGGGTAACTCTAGCTGACATTAATGCATTATGTATTAAAAAAAAAAACAAAGGATTTTGAATGTTTTCACCATAAGGAAGTGATAAATATTTGAGGGGATAGATATGTTTATTGTGAAAACAAGGTCTACCTCCATTGATTCTCTAAAGAGGACTGGCTAAATTCACAAAATTATGAATAACCAGAAGGTGGCCTGACATAAACATTATATAATTTATATACATGTATCAAAACATCACATGGTACTTTATTAACATATACACTTTTTGTGTTATCAATTTCAAAATTCAAATAAGAAAATAAACCTTTCTGGCATAATTACTCACATTAGAAACAGAGTACAAGGCTTTTAGCAGTTGTGTATAACATTTTGGGAAATGATCTCTCCCTCTCCCTCTGAACCTTTTCATGTAGTTTGGCTTTTTCATTCCTGTCCCCCAGTTGGAGGATGGGTATAACTTTTTCAGTCTTCTACCAGGCATATTGAGTAAGATTCTTGCAGAAGACAAATATTAACAAAATATTTTTATCTCTTCAGTTGCACAAGAAATTCAGCCAACAGTTTCTTCTATCAATAATCACAGATGAGTAGCAATTTGATAGGCTGGTAAAATTTATCTTAAAGTCTCTAGAGAGACTGCTAGGATAATTCATTCAGTGTATGATATATATATATATTATATTTCATATAATTCATTCAGTGTATGATATATATTTCTTGAAAAACATGGTTTCTTATTTTAATCCTTTCTTTAAATATTTTTGCCCTTTTATATTTGTTGCAACATTTACATTGGATCCTTTGAAAGGCATAGGACTTGAGTTTCAAAGGATATCATTGCATAATATACCTCAAAATCTTGCTAATTTGGCAAAGACTTTATAAGTATTTCACTTAATTCATGCCTCTTAAAAATTCTTGGAAGGGCAGTATAGCTTCTTCACTGATTGTCCTAACACAAAGATATTGCCAGTATTCTATATAGATTAAAGATTTTTGCAGGGGTAGTTCAACACTTTGGATACATGGTATATATTGGTATATGTAGATAAGAAGTTCAAAATGGGGTCCATGGAAGCATCCAGTTTACCTGGGAACTTTTTGGAAATATCGATTCTTTGTCCTATCCCAAATCTACTGGATTGGAAGCTCTCGGGTAGACCAGAGTTTGAACCAGCTGTGCTTGAACCAGCTCACTGGGGATTCTCATGCATATTCGATTTGGAGAATCACTGTTATAAATTATAATTTTTTCCCTCTTTGTGTATTCTTGAGAAATACCTCCTCTTTGGTAGTAAATAAACCACTATGGTTCCTAAATGAATAGAAATCAATATACTTTATTCATTTTAGATAATCTATGAAAATACTTGAAAAACTGCAGATAATGTATTAGTTCAGAGCCTTGGTTTCTGGTGCCATGTGCACGTGCCCACACAGCTAAATTGAGTGGGGGTAGTAAAGAGAGATGTGTTTCAACCCCAGTGTTGGAATGTCCGCTTGTTCTGATAGTTGCTAAACAAGTAAGTGTGTTTCAGTGCGTGCGAGAACCATTTATTGTGCCCTTGTCTCCTGTGGAGGCCACCTTCTGGTTATTCATAATTTTGTGAATTTAGCCAGTCCTCTTTAGAGAATCAATGGAGGTAGACCTTGTTTTCACAATAAAATCAAGTACTCTCGAAAGTTTAAAAATACAGAAGTTTCCCTCTTATTTATCTCTGTTCAACACAAATAAATGTTCAGCATAATTAAAAAACGTTTCTTCAGTAGTGCCTCAAGAAGATTTATTTCCTGTGTCTCCCGAATCTTCTGTTGTTCTCTTTTGTGCTGGGCAGGCCTTCAGTGAGCATAGTCTGACACGCTTTGTGGCCTTTGCCTCCTGTGATAAAATAGATTGAAATGATTCCTGGCACCATCTGCTGAAGAGGAGCAGCCCTGGAGGACTGTGCTTTGAGAGAAAGTGACTGAATGCTAAGAAATGTGGAAGTCTAGGGACGCAGGCAAAGGATTTTTTTTTTTTTTTAAAGAGCATGAACATTAATACATCTTCTTGAGGTTTGATGGGACATGTACTGCCTACTGCCCCATCTGGTGCTTATGATAGCATGGCATATTAGCATGCCGCAAGTTCATAATGTATTCAGGGGAGGAAACATCCCTTGCATACCAATTGAGGCATCCTTTCTTTCAGAACTGCTTTTGAATTTCAATGATGTTTATATCTTCCAAGCCATGTCTGAGCGGAGCATTTCCGCTCTGAGGAATAACATGAGTGAGTGAATTGCCTCTGTGTGTGTGTGTGTTTTCTCTCCTTTTCTTCCATTAATTTATCTTCTTCTCTCTTTTTCTCTTGATAAAATAATAAAAGGGTTTTAAATATTATGTTGGTATATGATTTCACGTTTTTTTTCCTTTTTGAAACCACGTACTATATTTTTTCACATGGCACTAAAATATTTTGCCTTGTAGAATCATTTGTAGAGAGGACAACTATAGGAGACAAGTGTCCTTTTGTAGATTGGACGCTTTCGAGAGTCAGGCCTATATCTAATTGTATATATGACTGTGTGGCACCTAGAGTTCAGTTGTTCATTTAACAACTATTTATTTACTGAGCTCACACTGTGGGTTTGAGATTGTCATAGATGCTGAGGGTCCCTCCTCTCCGGTCATTTGCATTTGAGTTGGGAGAAGACAAATATTAAGAAAGAAACAGGCAAATTAACAAGATAATTTGAGAGCAAGATAAAAAATAATTAATGAGACAAGCTAGAGAGTAGCTGTTTGGATGTGTGGGAAACTCACTTAGATTTGGATATCAAGGAAGGCACCTTTAAGGGGGTGAGATTTTTGCTGAGACCACAGTGATTAGAAGATTTAGTGGCAAAGAAATGTTAAGTGCAGAGCCCTGGAGATGAGAACATGACTGGCATTTCAAAGGTCAGAGAAGCTTGAGCCAAGTTCAGGGGTTGGTCCATTGCTATGAGTGTGTCTGGAAGCCATCAGAGGGTTAAGCTAGGAAGTGACATGATCTTAATTGCCTTTTAAAAGGACAATTTGAGCTCTATGTGCCTTATACTTAGTAGGCACTAACTATGTTGAAGGAATGAGATGAGCCTTAAATCCGTGGAGGAGTCCTGTTGAATTGGTATCAACATGGATGTGATAGTCAGAAAAACATCTCTTGGATTGTGGCCTTGCCATTTGCTTGATGTTTGACTGAGTAATTATTTAACCTTTTTTAGCTTAAGTCTTCATATCTGTTGAAAGGGGAAATTAACACCTAAAACCACTGTATTATTTTGAGAACTAAATGAGATAATTAATTAAAAGCCCCGGCACAATACCTAATAGGTACCTGATCTCTTATGGACACTGATCACAATAAAACATATGGCTTTGAGGAATAATGAAACAGTTGGCAGTGACTTGTTGGAAATCCCTTTCTGGTTAATGTTAGTTGTTGTCTTGATTAATAAAACAAACAAAAACAAAAAAATAATGTGGTCAAAATATTGCTGTGATGGTACTGTTTATCTGTACTCTGCGGCTCCTAATTCTAGAATTGCCTAAGAATGAAAACTTAAGACCAGGTGCAGTGGCACATGCCTGCGATCCCAGTAACTTTGGAAGACTGAGGCAGGAGGATGGCAATTTCAAGGCCAGCTGCAGCAACTTCAAGAGGCCCTAAGCAATTTAATGAGACCCTGTCTCAATAAAAACATGAAAAGTGCTGGAGATGTGGCTCAGTGGTTAAGTACCTCTGCATTCAATCCCCAGTACTACCCCCCCACCACAAAAAAAAAAGGAAAAAAAGAAAACTTAAGGAATTCCATAGTAAAATCTAAGCCCAATCAAATAGCCTCTGCATTTTTTCTTTTTTCTCTTCCGTAATGAGTCATAGTCAAGTTGCATTTTCTTTACAGTTAGCATTTACTATATACCTGTGTATGTGTGTGTGTATGTGTATGTTTTCCTGAAGATGTTTATAACATTGAAAATTATGATTACACAAAGGATAATAGAGTTTTCATTCATAAGGTACTGACTCTGATTATTAATTACTTGTATAGTTATTAATTATAAGCCTTTCAAAGAGAATATTTTAGTTGTACTCACATAGAGAAAATAAAGCGTTCCTTAGCTTTTTCTATGAATTATACACTTAATTGCAAGGAATAATCTTTCAGCAGCTTTCATGGTCTGTCATGTAATGTTTAGCTTGTCAAACTTTGTGTAGATGGACTGGATTGGGGACATTGTAGATGTCGCTGGGGTTGCATGCCTAAATGGAGTTCAAGTTCCTATTGTCTGAGGCATAACTTCATTGAATATATAGGTTGGTTGAGCTAGTTTGTGTTTTTTTTGTGTGTGTGTGTGTATGTGTGTGTGTGTGTGCGTTCAACGCGCCACAGGTTGAACTCAGGGATTCTCAACTACCGAGTCACATCCCCAGCCCTATTTTGTGTTTTATGTAGAGACAGGGTCTCACTGAGTTGCTTAGCGCCTCGCCATTGCTGAGGCTGGCTTTGAAATCACGATTCTCCTGCCTCAGCCTCCCTAAGTGCTGGGATTACAGGCATGTGTCTCTGCACCCTGCTAATTTGTGTTTGTTTTTGACTAGAGGTTCTCCCCTTCTCTGTCAGTAGATTACTTTTTGTGCTTGCCCACCAAATATGCAGGAGAACAAATCATGCTTAAGGAATGTGGAGGAGGAGGAAGTGTGGGTATTCGGACAAGTTTAGTCAGCACTTACGAGATTCTTGAAATGTTTTATGATGTCCAGCAGAACTGTACAGAGCCATTAACATCTGCATGTTGTGTGAGAGAAGTCACATTTACTACTGCTGTATTTTTGCTGGAATGTAAAAACAAAATAACAAAAAGAGGGAAGGTAAGAAAGGTTATAAGAGATTGGGGATTGGGGATCACAGTTTAGAATAAGCAGCTGGTTGTTGGCAGCAAAGATTTTTCGTTTTCCTTATAGTACCACTTTGATTCTTAGCAACAGCATCTTTGAGAAGTGATGGGTTTACAAGGCTTTATTATCTGTTCAGCACGCTGTGTACAGATATGTTTGTAGTGTTTAATTTCTCCTAAAAAGAGAAGGAAAAGAAAACCCAGGATGATCATGACAGATAAGCACATTAATATGTGTTGGGTCTACACAGGGTCTTGGTATACCTCTACATTGGCTTCAGCTCCCATACCTCCTCATTTTAATTTGTTTGACTTAAATGATGGAGTATTGCAAATAACACTGCTAGATTGCACCTCTTATCTGTCTAGGACAATGATCATATCTGGTATACTATCTAGTTTGTAATTATTTTCAATTTCAGTTACTTGGCAACTGTGGACTTTATTTTGATCAATTTTGCCCACTAGTTTTTCAGTTTCTAGTAATGGAAGCAGCTCTCTGTCACCTCTGCAAAACTTGTTTTCTAACAGGAGTGATGGTGCTTGCCTGTAATCCTAACAGGTTGGGAGGCTGAGGCAGAAGGATCGTGAGTTCCAAGCCAGCCTCAGTAGTTTAGCAAGGCCATAAGCAACTTAGCAAGACCCTGTCTCAAAAATAAAATATCAAAAGGGCTGGGCTCAGTGTTTAAGCATGACTTGACTCAATCACCGATACCAAAAAAAAAAAGAAAAAACGAAACAAAAAACGATTGTTTTCTTAGTACATGCTGGTCATGGTTTATATATGTAAAGTGAACAAGTTGTATTTCAAAGACCAAATTTGGTATCACATGTATGAGTTGGCCTTTCTGTCTTTCCCTCCTGCTTTCTTCCTCTCTTTCACAACAGACTTTACAACAGGCGTTGTCATGTCTTAGGGATTGAAATGCATAGCAAGCTTTAATCATTCTGAAGTCATATCTCAAACACAAGGTCTTAGTGATGTCAGACTTTCACTCAATTTGAGATTAAAAGGAGATTAAGGCCTACATGACATTTACTGAAGCTTCATAAATTTTGAGGAAAGCAGGAGTCCTTGAAGGTCTAAAAAACTCTATTGAATGCTCATTTAAGCAATCAATATTCATTGTAACTGTTTTCATTTAAAGTTAATTGTTTATTGAAAACAGATCATTTGACTTGGTTCATTTGGTGCACATTTGACAAAAAATTTTATAGCAGCACACACTGGACACACACAGGGTGTACTCCCCTTTATCTGCCTCTTCTTGATAATTTGTACAACAGGGTCTTTGTTGTAGGGGATAGGGGTTCTAGGGCCTCATGCATGCTAAACACAACTTTCTATAACTCAGCTACACTCTGGCCTAGGGTCTTGAAAGAATTTTGTGCTAACTTTTCCTGAAGGACTGCTTAGTCCATTGGTGCTCAGCTCCTCTACTGTGTTCTTGTGCACTTGAGCAGTTTAGGCAGGTGTGCAGCAGACATCAGAGGAAGTGGGTGAGTAGATTATGTGAGAGTGTCATCCTTTCCTTTGTCCTAAAATAACCTGGGAAGCAGTTTTGGAGAAAATTGAGGTCAAGAACTCTTTTATTCCTTTTAAGGGTCTAGCATAGGGTGTTTTTTTCTTTTTAAATACATATATGGGTGATGCATGTTTTAGAAAAATACCTATAATTCAATTATGACGGCTCTAAAATTCATACTTTTTTTGGTATTTATTGAGCTCTTAATGCATGCTAGACCTTTTTATTCCAGTGGGGATGGGTCAGTGAATAAAACAGGTAAATTTCCTTGCCCTTTAGTCTTTTTGGGGTGGAGAGGAGGAGAGGACAAGAATGGACAATAAATGATAAACATAAACTATTGGTAAATTCTGTGGGATGTTAGATGATATTATAATGAAAAAAAAAAAACCAAACCAGACAGTGTAAGGAGATCCTTAGGGCTGTTGGGGCAGGGGCTCAGGTTGTGGTTTTAATTTGAGTGGTTGAGATGAGACTCTTTGAGAAAGGAATTTTGAGCACAGATTTGCGGGAGGTGAGGGAAGGAGCCTTCCAGCCTGAGGGAACATCAACTAGGCTGGAGTGTGGCTTGAATTGCTTGAAGGGAAGGGAGGAGGCTAGCATGGCTGAGTTAGACAGGAGGATGGAAGAGCACTCAGAGATTAGAATCAGAGGCAGCAGGGACAGTGAGAGGGAGCTCAGGGGTCTCTTGAGGCCACTGGGAGGACCTTTTCCTGTCCAACAGACTTAACTCATCCCAGATATCCTTGATCGTGTTCCCTGTTTGATGTCATAACATGAGATGTTTAAACAGCATCTCATTCTCAAGACCTCACTGTGACTCGTGGTTATATTATTCATTGTTCCATGCATTTTGCAGATATTTATTTTACTATCATTTGAATTCCATCCAATTTCTATTTTTCTTTCTTTCTTTCTTTTTTTTTTTGTAGGGCAGGATGAGTGTTTTAAAGTACATACTACTCTACTTGGTGCTAGCCCGCATAGTATGTCTTTTTTGGGGTCCTATTATACTCTAGTATTGTTAAACCCATTTTAGGTAGGAGGTGTTAAGAAGCAGGCATTTTCTAAAAGTAAATTAATAGTCAAGCTGTGATAATAATTAAAAACCTTTGTGTGAATCATGTGTTTGTATCACGAGGCATTGTTTGCAACTCATTATAAGCTCTGATATAGAACCTGCTTCAACATTTCTCTTAATAAGCAATATACATACTGAGAACTATCATGCTGTCGTCTTTAAGACCCCTGAAGGGATTATGCTGGGACAAGTTACCCTAGTAACCATTATCCTGTTAGAAGTCACATAGGTGATGCAAGTAATTTATTTTTTTCTTTAAATTCAGTGTCACTCTGAAATGATACCCGAGTGGACATATGGGTAGGTACAGATGAAATACTCCTGTCCTTTGGAAAAGCACAAGCCATGTGGTAGAATTTTAGTGTAGCACGGCCATGCTCAGTTTAACTATCTGAATAGTTTCCTTGGATCCACTTAAATTTCCTGACCAACATGAGATTGCCGCCTTATCTCAAAGTAACTGAGTTGCAATGGCTATATACACATCATCTCAAAGTGTAAATGAGTTTTAGTGGTTGCACAGTGGATAGAGTTCAACTTAATATAAAAATATTTGAGTAGTGATTCTGGGAAAGACTTTTAAGTACTGCCTAGGTTCCAGAGAGGGAAGACAGTCCCAGTGCTAAGTAACTTAAAGTCCAGTAGGGTAGGTACAGCAGAGGAAATGATTGTCACAGAGACTGAGAGGCAGGAGTGTGGAGTTTATTAAGAAGTAGTTCAAAATCCCAGCAACTTGTGAGGTTGAGAGAGGAGGTTCACAAGATTGAGGCAACTTTGGCAATTTAGTGGGACCTTGTTTCAAAATAAAACGATCTGGAGATGTAGCTCAGTAGTAGAGTACCATTGGGTCCTCCTTAAAAAAAAAAAAAAAATCCAAAAAGCAGTGAGGGCTAAAATCCACATGGGAATGTTTTTAAGGCATCATGAGTTGGCAACTATGCATTATAAATTTATTGAATAACTTATTTGAGAAAAAAAGGGACAGATTTAAGGATGTTGCACACATTTTAAACCTAGATTACTGGCAGGATGGTCATGCCTCAATAGAAATAAGGCAGCAGGAAGAACTGGTTTTGTAGTTAAGAATAATCTCACCCATAGGTTGAATAGGCCATCCTCCAGATAGCTGGAAATGTGGGACACACTATAGTGGGTGAGGGACTGAGTCTGAGATATAACTGAAAGTGGAAAAATTAAAATTGTACATATCTGTGATGGGTGGACAATTTTGAGAAAATGGCAGATATATTAATGATAACAATCTGGTTATCAAAGCTTTGAAATTTCATGGCAATTTTATTATAGTTTGTTTTGATGGCACATAAATTCCCACTTTGGAATTTTTATATTCTTTCCATTTGTATTTGATAATTTATTTTCCATATTTTTGAGATATCATTTATATTTCTTTTAGTCATCCTGAGAGCTATACTCACATAATTTTGAATACTTTCAAATCCTTTCCTTGCTGAATACTGTCTAGACTTCACATTTTATCACTTCTTTCTGTTACTTATAGCTCATATGATTTCCTCATAATGGAGTTATTGGCTCCCAAGTATCCTTGTTTTGAACCTACATAGTCACCAGGGTGAGGGTAAAGAACTTGTGTTGAAGAACTTGAACTTTGAGGTCAAATAAAGCTAGGTGTGATTTCCTCACCTGCCCTCCTTTCCCATGGTGTTTGTGCCTCAGTTTTTAATCTGATTTCTTGGGTATTAAATGAGGTCATGGAGAGTATTTCATACACATTTGCCCTCCATTAATAGTTGGTGAAGTAGCAGATGCGATGATGATGGTATTATTTATTTTATTTAAATCTCAGTAGGTTCCCCATGATTCCCTGTGTTGCAGATGTATATGTATGAAGGAGAATGGGGTCCTTCCATGGAAAAGGAATTTAATGATTACTTAGTTCACCTGCTTCATAGTGCTCATTTTGTTACTTCTTGAAAAGATTGCTAGAGACAACAGATTCATACCCTCTTGGTATCGTGTAGTTATTTTCCCCATAGGATCTGCCCCCTACTCTGGCATGGACATAGTCACCACTGCCTCTGTGAGAACTTGCAGTCAGGTGGTTTTCATATTCATGAAATGTGAATATAGCCAACTATCAATTACATCCTGATTATTTAGAGTGACTTGATTTTGGTGTTTTCTCTCCCAGTGTCTTTCTTTCAACCATATCACTAATTAATTAATTAGTCATATGCTAATTAATTTCTGTATAAGAGAGTGAGCCATGGCAATGATGAAATATAAAAATAGTTAATGTGGTTCATTTGGCTCCTCACCAAAGGACTTTTTTTTTTTTTTTTTTGGTGCTAGGAATTGAACCCAGGGGCTCTGTACCACTGAGCTATACATCACCAGCCCTTTTTATTTTTATTTTGAGATAGGATCTAGCAAGTTGCTGAGGCTGGCCTCAGCTTTCTGGGTTTCTGGTATTACAGGCATGGGCTACCACTTCCAGCACCAAATAACTTCTGAGAGTAAGCAGAGAAGTTGCATTATTTATTATGAGCTGTCAGAATATTGTTTTATCTATCTATCCATTTATGGAGGCTATTCCTAACTCCTCTTATGGATAGTAAGAATTAGCAATTATATAAATCAAATAAGCATCATCTAAAAAATCATCTAAAAAATTTAGAAACTTTGGAATAAATTTAGTTTTAAGATTTTTTTACTGTTGTGATTATTTTAAAAATCATGACTTTTAATACTGTGTTCCCAAAAGTTTAAGAAAAATATAACTGAATATTTTATAGTTTCAAATGGTTCTTCTTTAATGTCTGTTACTATAAATAAAATTATAGTTATGCTACTTTTTATTTCATTTCTTTAAAACTTTATCTCAGTATTAAATTTTATGAGATGATAATATAGTATAGAGATATAAGTGTCTTAGAGTTTCATGATAGTTTGCTTGAACTAATTTTTTATTTTTTCCTCTTTGTAGATTTTTCTTGATTGATAACATGGGCATAGAGAAGAAAAAGAACTATGTGTTTCATTTTTGGGGAAGGGATTTCATAAACTTAGTTTGGGGACACTTGAGGATATCTTAGCTAATCTTAGAAAATGAATGTCAGTTTTCTTAAAATAATTCTAAAATTGAATAAAATTAACTTTTTGGAGAAACTTATTTCTTCTTGGAAGGGGCAGGATGCTCTGTAATCAGATGGGCTGGCATGGTCTGAGAAATATGTGTGATTAAAATTCTCCCTTAGCACTTCCCCCCCACTTCATGCTTGCCCATCAACTTATAACAAATGAACACTGTGTCTCCTTGTGAGAGAACTGGGAAATGAGAGAGATTGAGGTCCAGGTGGTGAATTGTCTGGATATGAATAAACAGGGATAAAGGAGGAAAGAATAAGAGAAAACCCATACTTCTGAATGAAAATATAGTTGTTTCCTCAGTCTTTTCTTTGTAATGCACATGCTTGAATCCAGAAACATCTTAGGGAACTAAAATAATGTAATAATGCATAAGTCTTCTATGAGAAACCTCTGTTTATTTAATCAGCAGGTTCTTACCTTTTCCCCTAGTGTGTATATCAATTTTGTTCAGATTCTGAGATTACATTATTAACTGCTATTTATTAGTGCTTGATTATGTTCCAGGCATTGCATAAATACTTTGTATTCATATTTTCTCATTTGATATGTGTATACCCACATACATACATCTGTAAATAGTTAATAGTAATAAATGATGCTAACTTTGTTAATAAGTTTATGCAAAGTAGACCCCAAAGATGGGCGTGATCAACTCTCTGAATGTATTGTGGATTAATTAGGGAAGGCTTCATGGAAGAGGTAGCACTTGTTCTGTTTCTTGAAGGATCTGCTTGTTGAAGTCAGAAGACATTTTAAACACAAGAACACGAACTGAGATACTATGGCATGAACTGGCATGGCTGGAGATTAAAGCATAAGAAAGTAATAAGTATATATTTGCCTTGTAGGTAGGAGTCATGGCAAAGAAAGCCATTGGATACTTTTAAGTGGAAGAGTCATGTCACTGAGTTTAAACGGTGACACATTCTGAGAGTTATGTGGAGGGTAACTCTAAGAAGATATTTGGAGTATACCAGGTGAGACAGGATGGAGATCTAATGGAAAAAGATCTCTTTTTCAGTGAGAAAGAGGACGGGGGCACAAGCTCTAGAGGTACCAAATAAACAGAACCAAAGGGTTCTAATGGTCAGTTGATGTAGAGTTGGGGATTGGAGAGCAGCAGTGTCTAGGGTTACCCTGGATTGTAATTTAAACAATTGGTTACCATCAACCACAATGGAGACTAATACTTGGAGAGAATACAATAAGTTCACTTTGAAATGCAACTTTCACATTTACCTAATATATGGCCACCGAGATGTTCAAAATGGAGTTGGTGGCAAGTTTGTTGAATAGAGATGGGCCTACTGGAAACTTTGATTTGAAGTCACTGGCAATAGCTAAAACCTTAGCTTATCAGGAAGAAAATATGTGTTTAAAGAGATGGAAAAACAAAAACAAAAACACTGGGGTATAAATATCAGGGCATAGGAAGAGATGAAGAGGGCTGAGGGCTGGGAGTGTAAATCAGTGGTAGAATACCTGCCTGCATGCATAGAGCCCTGGGTTTCATCCCCAGAGCCACCACATGGGGGACGGGTGGAGGGCACCAGCACAAGAGAGTAGAATAGTTATGGAGGTTTTGAGAAAGTCAAATGTAGCTAAAACAAGGGGAGAAAGAGGAGGGATAGCATGAGATGATGCAGAAAGTCCATTTGTATTTGGCCATCTGGAGGAAAGATAGGCCAGGTAACCTCTGTTGTTGGAACGTTTGTAGTAATAGCAAAGTAGATAGAGCCATTAAGGCCTACTCTCAAATGTGGCTATGGAAATGTAAGGGACATAATATTTTCACTAAGAGAAGTTTTGGGTTTTCTTCATCAGAGAATCCAGCATACTCAGGTTTCTGAAAAGAGAACAGGGTGGGGTGAAGATAAGAGAGAAGGTAGAAAGATTGCCTGCCTCTTCCGTGCCTGGAGGCGTGGGTACTGGTGCACAGTAGATCTGAAGGTGGGCTTTGCAGGGATTTATAACTGATGACCTCATTTTGGTCTCTCAAGGAGGGTGTGAGGCTATTGTCAGAGAAGCATATAGGAATTTAGAGAATTAAGGTGAGGCAAGCGATGTCTTTGAGATCAGTGTAGCCTCATTTTTGACTCTTTCCTTACCTTGTTTGAGGCTATACCAAGCTGGACCAACCCAGGTCCATCTAATCTTGAAAGCCTCCCTTCTTCATTTTCTCTTGCCTGGTTGGTGTTTGCCTCATCTCTCCTTACATCTGACCTTGACCTTGACCTTAGGGTGAACTCTTGGCTATTAACCCTCTCATTGTGCCTCTGATTGAGGACACCTCCCTGTTCCTTTCCTTACTGGGTTCAGGGCTGGCTCACAGTCCATTGTTAGCCTGTTGAAAGCTAGAATCCTGCCTTCATTCTTTGTTTCCCCAGATATTTTTGAGTATTGCTGTATCAGACACTGTGCTAGGACTGGGACACAGCAGGGATCTGGGGTGAGAGGGAAATTGAAGTTTGGAAAAAGGGATCTAAAAGAATTCTGAGTTTTGTAACTATTGTGAAGGAAGCAGAGGGGTGAAAATCCTATTAAGGTGGCCAGGAAGGATTGATTTCCTGTGGAGGGAACATTGACTATTGAAGCATAAAAGGTAAAAATGAGCTGACCATTTGTAGAGGGGAGAGGGAAATGATAATTTTCTCTAGCTGGATACAGTGACCCAGGTCTGCAATCCCTTTGACTTGGGAGGCTGAGGCAGGATAACAAGTTTGGGGTCCACCTCAACAATATAGTAAGACCTTGTCTCAAAATTTAAAAGAAAATGAAAAGGGCTGAGAATGTAGTTCAATGGTAAAGTGCCCCTGGCTGGGTTCAGTCCCCCATATGAAAATTTTTTTTTCTAGTATTTATTGTGTTTGTAAATAGACATTCCATAAGCATTAGAATGTATGCGTGAATAAGAAACTGCAGGATCTGTTTGTGATGCTATTGTGTTTCATCAACTGGTCCTTCCTTGGTTCCTGAAAGTCCTATGTAAAACCTGCATCAGATAATCCTTTAAGTCAAGGCAGAAAAGGACGTTGTGTATGTGTGTGTGTGTGTGTTTTTTAAAGATATTAACGGGTAGGGCAGCTATTACCAAACACCTAGTATGTATTCACAGTGAGAAAGAAGGGAGAAACAAGATGAAAGTGTGTTCTCTTCACTCAAATGCATGGTGGTTGCCTCTGCCCTTCCTTTCTCCTCCCATCAGTATTGGCTGCTTCTTAGGACAGGATGGTTATGTGTGGATGCATTGATGAGCTAGTTTGTTTTAGAATCCCTCAGGTGATTCTGATCCACTAGCTCAAAGTCACCAGTTTTAAGAGGGGGACGTGTGTGTGCATGCACATGCATGGGTGTGTACTTGGGTACGTACATTTGAGCTTGCAATTAGCCCACTACCATTATATGGATTAACTTAAATGATTACTGGAACTGTCATCCCAGAAGTAGACATTTGGGGGAGAGATGAAGCTCAATACTTTGGACCTGGCGGGTGTTACAATTTAATATCTTTAGATAGAAGATTTCCAGATTTTTCAGAGGTGAAATGAATAGACAGGTAGTGAAAGGCAGATAAAGAATAGGGAACCACTGAAGGTAAATGGTGCTGACCTAATGATTTTGTGTAAGGTCAGGCCAAGTAAGTTGATATAATGCCCCATCTATCAAGGCAAAATCCAGAGTTTTCTTGCTAGCACAGGATTGTTCATGTTACTGTTCTTCAGAGAAAAGTGATGAAGATAATAATCTATGAATACTTTATTAGTCTTCATAATTTTGCTGAGAAATCCTGACCAGTGGTCTCGGAGAAGGAAAAGGCACTCAGAGGCTCTGCTCTGGTCTCTCAAAACATAGGTTCCCAATATTTTTTCTTGCTGCTCCTCGAGGAATTTTAACATTCAGAATCACAGTGGACTTTTGTGATGGTGTTGATCATGTTCCAGAAATTCCATCCCTTAGCCTTTTAAGGAAGTAGTAGTGTGATTATCATAGGGCTGACTTTTGGATATATCATAATTTATTATTACTAAAAAGTTAATAACACAGGGAAGCTGGGCATAGTGTTGTATGCCTGTAATCCCAGTCACTTGGGAGGCTAAGATGAAAGGGTCTCAAGTTCCAGACCAGCCTCAGCAACTTACACTATCTCAAAATAAAAAAATTTAAAAACTGGGGATGTGAGTTGGTGATAAAGTGCCCGTGAGTTCAGTCCTCAGTACTAATACTAGTACTACTATTACTGTTGCTGCTACTGCTACTAATTACAACAACACAAGAGACTTGTGATAGAGATTGGCTTCCTTTGTATTTAGAACATGTATTACTTTTGTGATTAATTTATCTGACAAATATTATCAATGAGATGGTTTTCTTGAAAATGACTTTATAGATCTCTAGCAAGAACTATTTTTCATTTGCACATGGAATGCTCTTTGCAGTTGTCCGTCAATGCTAGGTTTGATTTTCCCCCATTATAATTCTTCATCAGCTCAGAGAAGACATCTCTAGTGCTATATGAAATATAAATGATTCCTAGGGAATGGATGGGAATTTAGAATGTCATCTTAATTTAATAACATATATACCTACATTTAAAGTATTAATACAGATGAGATTATATTAAGGACTTAATGTGAAGTTTATTTGTGTATTCACTTGAGAAACATACCTTGAACTTCAGGAGGTGTGTGAATTGTAAAAAATGTATTATTCAAATTGTAGTTAGTCAGAATTTTGTGGTTCTGGGTTCCCCAGTGGTCTTCCTGACATTAAAAGCCACGCTTGGTTTTCAAATGTCTTAAAATAAGGGAGGTGCAAACAGACTTAGATGCAATGAGTACACATATGCAGATATTCTTTTGGTAAACAGAACTTGGGATTCTGCCCTTAGGGAGTATTTATCAGCAATTAATTATTAGGGTACTTTCTTCAAATTACTTTATTAATTAAAAATAAGCTCATAGACCTCCATGAAAAATCATATTATGCAGAATATTAGCTGAAGCAGGGACTGTGTTAAGAAATGATGAATATGGGGCTTGAAGTGTAGCTCAGGAGTAGTTTGCCCCGCAAGTTCAAGGCCCTGCTTTTAATTCCCAGCACAACGTGGGGAAAAAAAGGAATGAATATAAATATAAAATTGAAACAACTGCATAAGGTTTATGGACCTGATCTCTCTGTATATTGAATGCATTAAACCAAGGAGAAATTTCCATGTAAATATATGCTTTCAGTTCTCCATTAGTGTATAAATATGATTATATGTAAATAGTCTGCTGCTATAATTTATAGGCTGTCCAAACTTGTCTTTGGGAACCCTCCTTGAGGATTCAGCTTTTTAGTGAAGCTGCTTTATGGATAGGGTGCTGTTTTGTTGTGTGCCCTCCTTGAATGCTTTATAAAGATTAATCATTTATTTGGGCTATTTATTTATTTATTTATACCAGGAAGTGAACCGAGAGGTGCTTAACCAACTGAGCCACATCCCAAGCTTGTTGGCTAAGTTTCTCAGGGTTTTGCTAAGTTGCTGAAGCTGGCTTTGAACTTGTGATCCTCCTGCTTTAGCCTCTGGACCTGCTGGGGCTACAAATATGTACCACTACACCCAGTAGTGGTGACATATAACATTTGGGAGTTTTATTCTCATGGTGGTCTATCTTGTGAACTGTCTCCCTGCCTCAACCACTTCTGGATTTTCATTCAGTAAGCACTAATGCTGGACATTGTTGGATAGTTGAAGTACTAAGGTGAATAAGGCACTTTTCTTCTGTTATTATGCATTCAGCATTTTCATGTGTTAAATACATGACACTTCCATAGATAACATCACCTCTTGGAACCCTCCCCTTCTTTTTTGGTTGTCTTGAATTCTATTTCTTACTCCTTCAGTCTGAAGCTGACCAGCCTTGATGGAGTTCCAAATAAAAGTATATTCTTTCCTCAATATTTTTTACAAATTGTTTTGTTCCTAAAAATCTAAGTATGATTTTACAAGAATTGACTTTAAGGTGCTCAATTATTTTACTCATCGCTCACCTAGAAAAATTCTTCTGCTACCAAATGTGATAGAGTGCCTTGATTTCATGGCTTTATTTAATTATTTACTAAATAAATACTGAGGATTGAACCCAGGGTTGCTATATGTCCCCTGTTCTCTTAACTTTGTGTTTTGAGGCAGGGTATCTCTAAGTTGCCTGGGCTGGCCTTGAACTTGTAATCCTCTTGCCTCATCCTCCCACGTTTGTAGGATCACAGATGTGTGCCACTGTGCCCAGCAATTCCATGGTTTTATGTTATTCATCCTAGATTCAGAGATGTTATTCAGGGGATTCAGAGTTGATTCATTACAGTTTGAAAACAGAACAAAAAATAGCCTCCCCCCCCAATTTTTTCATTATTATTACTTTTTTACTGAGGATTCAACCCAGGACCTCATTGAGCTATATCCTCAGCCTTTTTTATTTTGAGAGAGGGTATTGCTAAATTGCAGAGGCCTGCCTTGAACCTGTGATCTTCGTGCCTCAGCCTCCTGAGTCCTTGAGATCATAGGTGTGGACCACTGTGCCCTACTAGAAAAAAGTTTTTCACAATGTAATTGTTTGACAGTTTATTTGAAAGCTCTAGTTCATTGTAAACCACTGACACAGATAGCCATTCTTAGTATCCTTATATAGATTCATCTTATACATATCCTTTCAGAATTTTAATTACATACACATCTGTCTGTCTGACAATAGGCTTTTGAAAAACAGGATCTTGTAAAGCATGTAGATTTGTAACTTTTTTCCTTCACTTAATGTGTTTTAAAGATCTTTCCATGTAAATGTACAAGTCATTATATTTTACTGTATGGTTGTATTCGAATTTCAGTTGTCAAATGGCTATTTTCTTCTAAACTCCTTAATATAAGCATCTTTGTACACTTGATATTATTTACTTAAAAAAATTTCCAAAGAATGGAATTGATATATTAGAAACTTATAGTTTAGGGGCAATTTATGCCTATTAGACTGATTACTCTACAAGAAAATAATCATTTTATAAAAGTGTGCTAAAGTGTTATTTTAACTAGTTAAAAAAAGTCACTTTCTTACATGAAAAAGATGATTTTGTTGGAATAAATAAAAAATACTAGTATTTTAAACATTTTCCTCCATAGGATTATAGATCACTTATATTTCCTCTCCATATTTCCTGTTTCTTATTTATCAAGACTGTCAGTTCATTGTTATCTCATACCAAGTAACTTTGTCCTGGGTTGTTACTGTATTTGTGGTACATTTTGCTCTATTCAGTTTATTAGTAAGTAATATTATTGGTTCTGCCTTCTTTTTAAAAAAATCATGGTTAGACCATCCTAGTCCTAAAATTATATAAAAATGTACTTATATATTTAGTATTTTAAGAAAGTTTATATTAGTTTTTATTACTATGGAAAAGCATGAATTTGAGTACTGTAGTCCTGACTTATTCTTAGGGGTCTGTGTTCTAAGACCCTTAGTGGATTCCTGAAATTGTGGATGATACCAAATCCTATAAATGCTGTTTTTTTTCTATATATACATGCCTGTGATCAATTTTCTCTATGTATGTATGCCCTGGGGATTGAATTTGGGAGCATTTAACCACTGAACCACATCCTCAGCCCTTTTTTTATTTTTTATTTTGAAAAAGGGTTTCACTGAATTGCTTATGGCCTCACTAAATCGCTGCAGCTGACTTTGAACTTCGGATCCTTCTTGCCTCAGTCTCTGGAGCCACTGGGCTTTCAGGAATGTGCCACCATCCCCAACCAAAGTCTTATTTATAAATTAGGTATAAGGATTAGCAAAAATTACTAGTAATAAAATAAAATGATTGTAACAATATATTATAATTAAAGTTATATGAATATGTTCTCTCCTTCTTTAAAAATATGTAGCCTGGTACAGTGGCTCATGCCTGTAATCCCAGTGGCTTAGGAGGCTGAGATAGGAAGATCATGGGTTCAAAGCCAGCATCAGCAAAAGTCAGGCACTAAGCAACTCAGTGAGACCCTGTCTCTAAATAAAATACAAAATAGGGCTGGGGGACATGGCTCAGTGGTCTAGTGCCCCTGATTTCAATCCCCAGTACCAAAAAAAATAGTCTGATGTAGCTGGGTCTGGTAGCGCATGTTTATAATCCTGGCTACTTGGGAAACTGAGGCAAGGGATCACAAGTTCTATGCCAGCCTATCTCAAAATTACAAATAAAAAGGGCTGGGGATATAGCTCCGTGGTAGAGCACCCTTTGGTTCGATCTCCAGTACTGTGGAAAACAAAATGAAAACAAAAACAGAAAATTTCCTCATACTGTGCTTGCTCTTCTTCCTGTGATGATATACGTGATGAGGTGAGGTATGGTGAATGACCAGGCATTGTGACATAGCATAAGGCTATTAAATAAGAATTACTTGAACTCAAGCATTGTGGTACTGCAACAGTCCATCTGATAATGAGGACAGCTATGAAGTGACTAACAGGCGGGGAGTGTATGCAGTGTGGACATGCTAGACAAAGAAATGATTCACGTCCAGGATGGGGCAGAATGTAATGAAATAGGACAGTAGATTTCATCATGTTATGTAGACTGCCTTGCAATTTAAAGCTTATGAATAGTTTATTTCTGGAATTTTTCATTTAATGTTTACTATGATTGACAAAAATCTACTATATATAAGATAGAAGCTTACTTTAAAAAAACCTATTATCTAGTAGTTCCTAGGAAAGTTTAATGAACTGCTTTTTTTCTCAGTAATGAAACATCATCTTGATCATACACTGAATTTTTAGATAAATATGTATCCATTTCTGAGCTTCATTTTTTATGCATATTTAAAATATCTATCTATCTATTTATTTATTTATTTTGTGCCAGGGATTGAACCCAGGGGCACTTACCCACTGAGTCACATCCCCAGCCCTTTTTCATTTTTTATTTTGAGACAGAGTCTCACTATGATGCTGTGGCTAGCTTTGAACTTGCAATCCTCCTGCCTCAGCCTCCCCAACCTCCGGGATTATAGGCATACACCACCACACCCTGCTTATTTGTAGTTTTATTCTGTATAGTTCTGAATGTTAGGTTAAACTTGTTATATTTCAGTTTCAAAGTTCTTCTGTTTTCATTTTTATTTAAAATTAACTTTTAAAACATCCATAAAATTCCAGAAAAAATTCTGTTGGTGTTTTGTTCAGTATTGTATTAACTTTGAGGAGCAGAGTATTTACAGAATATGGGGAGAATAGACATCTTGACAATGTCAAAGATTTTGAATGGCTTAGTACAAAAAACTAAGACCGTGTGCAGGATCCTTATGTTTAGCCACTGGAGATAGAGTTGAACAGTTAAGGACCCTTTATCCTCACCAGCCTGTATAATTGTGCAGTGATTATAGTAGATTTTGTCAGATTCAGGTTTTAAAAGTCTTGCTTGGGGAGGTGACCAGGGAGAGGCTTTGGGCAGGGAGAGCCTAGAGGTAAAGAAAACAATTCAGAGGTTTAGGAGGTTCTGAAGGTCAGGTCAGAGGTGAACTGAGGGCAAGTCTTATAAAGGCATTTATGAGTGGAATTGATGGGATGTTGGGATGGGTTGGACTATGAAGATGATGGAGAGGGAGAAGTTTCAGGGTGACTGTGGTATTTGGGGTTGGATCTGTTGACAGTTCATTGAACCTTCTACAGGTAACCAGGACAATGATGCCACTGGACAAAAAGAGTAAAAAATGACTAAACAAATCATGGCATACCAAGAAGCCAACTAAGCTGGAGACTGAAAGATACCTGATTCACCATAGAAGAGTTTGTATTTTTGCTGGGGTGGTGTTGGTTGAATGGTGTTGAAGGAAGCCCATCATAGTGGGAGTGAGGTATGAATATGTGAGACAGTTGCATTATCATCAGAAGCTTTTTTGTTGTTGTTTATTTCTATCACTAAAGAAATAACCTTCCTAGAGTAGTGAATTTGAGTTGAGATGAATTTTCTGGGCCGAGCAAAAAGCCCTGAGGTCAGATGACATTTGCAACTGATTAAACCAATGAGGTGTGAGATGGGACTTGAGAAATAAGTAGAGATTAAATCTATCTGTGTTGTAGGTCATTCAAATGGTTTTGGATTTTATCCTTAGTGATGGTGAATCATTGGAACATTTTAAACTGGAGAGTCACTTGATCCTATCATTAGACTCTGGAGGTCTTCAGGATAGTGATTTAGTTTTTATTCTTGTTTATTATCTGAACTGGAATCAAGTCTTTACAGATGGCTTAATGAATATTTTTAAATGAATACCTTTTATTTTTAAATTTGTGGTACTGGGGATTGACCCCATAGGTGCTTTACCACTTAGCTACATCTCTGGTAATTTTTATTTTTATTTTTATGTTTTGAGACAGAATCTCACTAATTTGCTGAAGGTCTCACTAAGTTGTTCAGGCTGGCCTTGAACTTGCGATACTCCTGTCCCAGCCTTCTGAGTTGCTGGGTTTACAGACATACATCACAAAGCCCAGTGAAATGAGTACTTTTTAAAAATGAGTGAATATATTTTGAGTTTGAGAAGGATCATTCCCTTTGTCGTAAGATAGACTGTAGCTTGGTGGTAGGGGTTATGAAGACAATAGCTTCTGAAAAAGTCAAAGTGGAAGATGGTAGTGGCTTGTGTGCAGGTAGCGATGTGGACTGGAGAAGCATAGGGAGGAGGTAGGATAATTTGATGGTGACAGGTGAGAGAGGAAGAGAGCAGGATGTTTCACATATGAGAAGAGTGTCGCTTAGTTGAGCTTATCCTTTTCCTATATTCTTCAGCTGCGTTTTTGTTCTGGTCTTTGACATCATCACAAACCTCTAGATTCCTACTCATACCCTATTTGTTACCAAGCTCTGTGGATTTGGAAAAGACTTGTAAAATATCTCCTGAATTTTCCCCCTTTCTCCCTCTTGTAGCCATTACCATGCTAGATGTCTGTATCACTTTTTTGCCCAGACTGTTGATATCCAGTATTCTTGCCTTTCTTATCATATTTGTTCTGTGCTCTAGGTGTACCCATCATACAGAACTGTGCATGTCATTTGGCTGCCTGAATACTTGGTTACTGTCCCATTGCTTATCATGTGAAATATAAATGAGCAGTGTTTTTTTTTTTCCTTGTAGAGTACATTCAGTTAAACTCAAGAGATATTCATTTGAGCTTGGTATGATGGTGCATGCCTATAACTCCAGAGACCTGAGAGCCAAGGGAGGAGAATTTGCAAGTTTGAGATCAGTTTATTAAAAAAAAAAAAAAAAAAAAAAAAGGAATATTTATTTAAAATCCTGCTCTTTGCTTGTCTGTGGTTAACCAGAGGCACATGCCCTGTGCACCTTCATGTTTTTCTGTCTTGACATACTAACTGCTCCCTGGGCAACTGTCATTGACTATACTGGAGGTCTCTGCTACCCTTTTCCTGCAGAAAGAAGCTCCCTGAGGCTTCTGGAACCTTGACAAAGATGTCCCTGGAGCAGAAATTATCTATACTTTTAAGACTGTAAAAGGCTTGAATCCCTATTTAAGGATTTTTTTTTTTTTCACTTTCTAGAATGATCCACAATTTGGCAACCGAGTGTTACTTAGATGTTCATGTTCCATTTCTGGGCCCCTCTGATGCCTGTGTCTTCTTCCACTCCTTACACAGCAGGTGCTGCTTTTCTGTTATGTGGGCAATTTGGCTTTTTCTTACCAAGTATTTTTGTCCTAACAATTCAGTGGACATTTGCAGATAGTCTGTGCCAGGGATTTTAAACTTTTCTTAATTAAACTGGAGATCTCCTTTTTTTTTTTTCTTTTCCCTGAGATCTGAAACAGGACTCTGGAGTACAAAGCAGATGAACAAGAACTATATTAGTTGAAGTGAGATAGCTAGGCCCCAAACCTCTTCATACCTGCTGCTGACTTGGTAGCCATGCCTCCTGGTGATTAGAATAAAGAGCAGGAGTCCCTGGAGTAAAGGTAATAATAGCCAAGGGACAGATGACATTTCTAAGGGACTTGCACATATAAGTAATGCTTGGAGTCTAACAGTGTCCCCGTGACCAGTAAGGTTCTTTCCCTCTCAAAATTGATTCTTCTACTAGAACCATCATTTCAGTATTTGTTAATGTTTATAATGCTTTATCTTTTCTTGATGGTCTGCAGGTCATCTCTGTCTAAAATAAACAAATTGGTTTAGATTATTTCTTGCTTTTGCTTGCTGAATTTCTGTCTTTGAATTGGTGTGTGCTTCAATCCTATCTGCTTTACACATCTTGTGTCCCACCCTAGGGAACTGTGGATTACTTATAAGCCTCTGGCTATTTTGGTAAGAACCAGCCTCTCTTTTCTTCCCCTTCCCCTTCCTTTCCTTCCTTTCCTTCTTTCATTTATTCAACAATCTTTATCTCATGCACTCTTAAATCTAAGATCTCATGCACTCTTTTAAAAGCGGAGGAAGTTGGAGTAACATATCAGACAGAAGTCTGTGTTATTTCATCTGACATTCTGGTTGGGGAGACATTTGAAAATAGGATAATATGTCATGTATAGCTAGATTATTGCTGTAGAGTAAGGGAAGAGGAACTCCTATTGTTCCTAATAGAGAAGATCCAAGTTGTTTTCTATTTGGTTTTTCTGCAAATAGTACGGAAAATAGTGATGGATTGGAATAGATTTACCTTTATTGTTACCAGGTTGGGTTGTTTGTTTCTTTCCTTTCCTTTCCTTTTTCTGAGGAATGAACCCAGGAGTGCTTTACCACTGAGCTACATCCCCAGTGTCTTTTCTTTTTTATTTTGAGACAGGGTCTTGCTCAGTTGCTGAGGCTGGCCTTGAACTTGTGATCCTCCTGGCTCAGCCTCCCAAGTTGCTGGAATTATAGGTGTGCACCATCAAGCCCAACTACCTGGTTTCCTTAATCAGAGTTCATGTTCCTTAAATGCACAGTAAAATGCTTAAGGCTGTCATCTGTGATTCTTTATCAGTTTCTGACTGCTGCATTGTAGGGCTGAGACCTTAGCTTTGTTCTCATTAGCTTGGTTATCCTTGTGTTAAACAGTGACCTGGGCTAAAAATGTCTTATGCTCGTGCTTGCGCTGAGTTTAAACTTACTTATATGAATCTTCAGGTTTCAAACTGTTATTTTTTTTTTCTATCTCCTAATCAAATGTAATCACCTACAGGCACCCAGCATGCAAATCAAGTGAAAGATATGAATGGCAATGGAAGGTAGTTCAGAGGAGGCCAATGGTGCTCCTCCCCCCTGCACTATGCCCCTATGGGCTGATGTGTCACCTTCACACACTACCACACAGACAGTATTTCTGGGGTAGCATTTCAGCACCATTACTCTAGCAGGTGTTGTCCTTTTGTGATAACAGAAATGTTCTACAACTGGCTATTTGGAGCCAATGTTCTGTAACTACCCTTATAAGATGGTAGCCATTGGCTACGTATAGCCATAGATGTTTTGATCCCTTGATGTGGCTAGTGTGACTGAGGAAGTAAATTTTAAGTGTTATTTAACTTAAATAGCATACGTATATTATCTCAACATGGACTATCATATTGGAAAGTATAGTTCCAGTCCATATGATAGCCCTAGATTTAAAATGGCCTAAATGTGTCCTGTTGTCCAGTTTTCCAGATCACAGATGAATTAACATCAGCTTTAGATAATAATGAACCCCGAGAAGGACTAGAATGAGTTTTGACTTATAACCTTTGGCAAATTATTCAAGCCCTTTGGACTTCAGGTCCTTTTTTATGCAGTAGGAAGATTTATGGTAACTTTTTACTGTGAGGTTTAAAATGAGATAAAACATGCACAGCTGACTTATACTAATAGGATTTTTGTTTGTTTTTTAGGTTTTGTTTTTGGTTTTGGTTATAAGAATAAAATGTTCATTGTAGAACATAGGAAAATAATAAGAAAAAAATCTGTAATCCCATCATGTATAGGACAGCAAAAGAAAAATTTGTGGAATGTAGCAAATAGTGTATATTTTTGGTTCATAAAAATGATTTTCTAGGGGCAGGCACAGTGGCGCATACCTGTAATCCCAGCAGCTTGTGAGGCTGAGGCAGGAGGATTGCAAGTTCAAAGCCAGCCTCAGCAATTTAGCAAAGTTCTAAGCAACTTAGTGAGACCCTGTCTCAAGATAATAAATAAAAAGGGCTGGGACTATGGCTCAATGGTTAAGTGCCCATGAGTTCAATCCTGGGTAATAAAAAAAGAAAAAGCTATCCTCTTTATTTCAGTAATGTTATCTATGTGGTACGTGGTTACACTGGCACTATTATTGTCAGTAAGCTTTTGGAGACTCTGTAAATCATATGTATATAAAATTGTCTTACATTGCCTCCCCCTGCCCCCATTATTATTTACTAAAACATAGGGGATATTTTGTGATTACCAAAAGGTCTTTAAAAATTGTTAAATAATTTGCTAGCATTTGTCTAGATTTATCTTTGGTGGCTTAATGTTTATAGAATATAAAATTTCTTTTTAGGATTACTTTAGGGTGATGGGGAAAAAGGTGTATGGATGATTTTGAGAGTTAAACTCTCATGTTTCCTGAAAGCCCTAAAGTCTCAAAGTTGAGACTATAGGCATGCTTTATGATCTCACAGTAATAATCATTCATTTAAAATACCAAATTTATTGAGAACCTTCTGTGTGTCGAGGACTGTGCTAAGTGCTAGGAATCTAAAAACAGTAAGAACTGGGCACAGTGACACACGCCTGTGCCAGTGACTTGGGAGGCTGGGGCAGGAGGATTGCAAGTTCAAGCAACTTAGTGAGACCCTGTCTCAAAATAAATAATAAAAAATAAAAGCACTGGAGATGTGGTTCAGTGGTTAAGTGCTCCTGGTTTTAATCCCTGGTACGTAGAAACAAATAAGTAAGTCACTGTTGTTCTTAAGTGAATCATGGCCTACATACTGTATGAATAGAGGGATCTGGACAGTGTAGTTTGAAAATGCAATATAGTCTGGACCAGATGAGGATAGAAGATTTGTCAGCAATGGGTTTCTGGTAAAAATAACACCCAAATGGAGTTTAAAGGAATGGTGGACAGACCAAGGCAGTGTTGGTCGAAAGTATTCTAGGGAAAAGATGCAGTAAGTATGAAAGCCTTAGTGATGGGGAAATTTGGAGAACTTCAGTAGTTTAGGATGGCATTTGGAGATGAGAATGGAGTGGATGGGAGAATTGAAGCTGAGTCTGGAGCAGTTGTAGAAGTAAGGGGAATCACAAAGCTCCTTCTGTGCTTTATTAAGGAATGTCACCTGTTCAAGGTTATAAAAGATCTTTGAAGATCTCCTTTGAGAAGAGGAGCAGGGTCTTTGCTCACATCTTAGACACGTGGAGAAGCATGGCTGGGTGTTGTTTGGAGGGTGGCTCAGAGATGAATAAGTAGCACAGGGCAGAAGGTCCATTCAGTAGGTTGTTGGACAGGCCAGGTGGGAGATGTTGGATGCTTGGGTTTGAATTCAGGCAGTAGAAATGCCTAGTCCTCTGGATGTTTAGGTCTAGAATTTCTATTCGGCCAGATTAATGGAAGTCATCCACATAATGGCACTGTGTGAATAGGACCACCCTTTCTAGAGTGTTGTCTACCTCCCATCAGGCATTTGGCTAAGCATGTCATTTATATTATCTGAGTTTGTTCCCACAACACATAGGTTGAAAATATGTGGTGAGTTTTATAGGATATGGTAGAATGGATATTCAAATCCTTGTTTGTCTTCTCAGGCCAAGCTCTTTATAACTATGGTGGTACAAATAAGTAACTAAGGAGAAATACAGAGTGATGATTTGAAGAAGACATAAGAAGGAACTTTGAGGGAGAATACCAGTAATTATCACATAGGAGGAGAATTGAGAACCATTAGATTTAGAAGGGGCAGCCAAGAAAGCAAGAGAAAAATGAGTATAGAATAGACTCATGGGATCCTGGGGCTGCTGATGGTTCAAGGAGGAGGAAATGGCAGACAGTGTCGGATGCTACAGAGGTGCCAGATGATGGATACATGTTTTGTGGATTAAAAACAAAGTGGCATTTGAAAGTTTCAGTGGGGTTAGAGGAGAATTTTTTTAGGGGGGGAGGGTGGGAATACTAGGGCTTGAACCCAAGGGCACTCTATCATACCATTGAGATATAGCCCCAGCCCTTTTTATTGTTTAGTCATTTATTATTTTTTGAGACAGGGTCTTGCTAAATTGCTGAGACTATTCTCAAACTTGGAATCCTCCTGCCTTAGCCTCCCGAATTTCTGGGATTACAGGCAAATGCCATCACACCAGGCTGCTTGTTGGATCCTCATTTATATTATGAGGAAGGTTTTTTACCAGAGCCTCTTCCATAGGCTTTTCTTTGTGATTCCTTGTCCAGAAGTGGACTGTAATACCCACTACTGATTAAAAAAATAAAAAGTGGTTATTTATTTTGATACCAGGGATTGAACCCAGTGGTTAACACTGAGCCATATCTTTAGCCCTTTTAATTTTTTGTTTTGAGGCAAGGTCTTGCTAAGTTGTTTAGTGCCTCACTGAACTGCTGAGATGACTTTGAACTTGGGATCTTCCTTTGTCAACCTCCCCAGCCTCTGGTATTACAGGTGTGTGTCACCACTCTCAGGTGATAAGAGGAATTGATAACCTGATTCATATAAAATAAGGAGGATCTTCCCCGAAGAACTATGGAGAAAGGGTGAGTACCTGAACAAATCAGGGTACTCTGCAAGGAAGAGATAATGGTGTCTGGGACATGACCTAAACTAAAGAGTCTGCATTTTATCCTGTGGATGACAGACTTTCCCAAAGATTTCATTTAAAAAAAAAATTTTAAATTTATTTTTTGTAGTGCCAGGGATCAAACTTGAACCTCACACATATATTAAGGCATGTGCTCTACCACTGAGCCATACCCCCAGCTCTTCTCCCAGAGGTTTTATTTATTTATATATACTGAGGATTGAACCCAGAGGCACTTGATCACTGAGCTACCAGCTCTTTTTATTATTATTTTGTTTTTTTCTGATACAGGGCCTCACTAAGTTGCTGAGGTTGGCCTTGGATTTGTGATCCTCCTGCCTCAGCCTATACAATTACTGGGAATGAAGGCATGCACCACCTTAAAGGTTTTAGATTGCAGAAAAGATCAGATTTGTGTTTATGAAATAACAATAATCATAAGACATCTGCTTTCTTTTTGGGGGAAGAGGGGTACTGGGGATTGAACTCAGGAGCACTTGACCACTGAGCCACATCCTTAGCCCTGTTTTTTGTATTTTATTTAGAGACAGGGTCTCACTAAGTTGCTTAGTGCCTTGCTTTTGCTGAGGCTGGCTTTGAACTCACAATCCTCC
>PVHX01003875.1:92500-103759 GCA_004024805.1 Geosciurus inauris | reverse complement strand
GTCTGTTCAGGCTACTCTGACAAAATGCCTCAGAATGAGTGAGGTATTTATGTATTTTCTGGTTCTGATGATTGTACCCAGGGCCTTGTGCATGCTCTGCAAATGCTCTACCACTAAGCCCCATTCTTAGCCCTAGAATGAGCAATTTATAAATAATGGAAATCCATTTCTCATAGTTCTGGAGACCAAAATCAAGGCATTAGCAGGTTTGGTGTCCGGTGAGCATCTAGCAGTAAGCTAGATGTGGGTCCTCACAGGATGGAAGAGATGGAAGACAAAAGGAGCCTACCTACCCTACGTCTTTAACCTGTTTGAAATAAACCAATCCCATCACTGAGGCTTCACCTCGTAATAATATCTCATTAGCAATATGTGAATTTAGGGGAACATTCAGACTATGATATGACATGATGTAAGAGGTCACTTTTACATTTTCCTAAAACTGCACTAAATTGATTGTAGAGTTGAACTGAATTTCAGGCTTCTAGTATCCTCCAATATTAGAGATGGTCACTAAATTAGTATGGTTTGATTTAGGATTTTTTTTTTTAATTTCACAGTGGTGTGAAAGAGATATACCTTCAGTAGAAATTGTACTTGAAATTTTGAAGTTTGATCATTTTTCTGGGCTAGCAATATGAGGTACCATGCTCTGTTACCATGCTGGACAGAAGCAGCAAGCTGCAGCTCTGGGTCAGACACCTGATCCAGAGAGTAAACAACTGATGTTCTACAGTGTACTGTGTTGCTAGGCTATGATGTTTGATAGTTAGGTGTATTAAATGCATTGATCTATGATATTTTCTATGTAACAATGGGTCTGTCAGGATATAACCCTATCAATGGTCAGGGAGCATCTGTTCCTATATAGTCCATGATGTCTTTATATATTTTTGTGCCATTGATGGTATTCTTTTTCCAGGAAATTAAGTTTGATTTTTTTTTTTTTTTGGAATCCAGGAGTGTTTAACCACTGAGACATATTCTTAGCCCATTTTAATTTTTTTCATTTTGAGGCAGGTCTTGCTAAGTTACTTAGGGCCTTGCTAAATTGCTGAGTTGGCTTTGAACTTGCGAACCTCCAGCCTCAGCCTCCTGAGCTGCTGAGATTAGAGGCCTGCACCACTGTGTCAGGCAAAATTGAAAGTTGATTATCTTTGAACTGGCAGTAGCACACAGGGAATGGATTTGTAGACGTTAGAAATGTAACATCCTTCCTGTAAGAACTGTGTGTATACATACTTATTAAGAATCCTCCTGAGGAAGAATTTTTAAAAAATATTCCCATCAAGTTGACTACCTTTTTCACTGGTTGGAGTAGATAATATAGACACCTCCATTGTATACTGGGTGTTAAATGACAGAAGAGAAGCAGGGGTTATATTGTGTGGTTGGTGCTTAGAGCAGCTGAGGAAAGCTATAAGAGGATGTATGTGATCTATAATGATCAGTGAAGAATGTGCTCATTTGGCTGAAGGAAACTATAGCATGCAAGCAAAACGCAAAAAAGCCAAGGAAGATGCCTTGTGTAGATCGAGCACAGACTTGATGGAATAGCCAGGGATGGATCAGGAGAACAAAGCTCGCACCTGTTGGTGCCTGATATGAGTAGCACCATGCTAAGGTTTTGAACACATTTTTCTCATTTTTTACCACATATCTCTGAGTGATGATGGATTGTATCCCCATTTTACTTATGAGGGACTGAGGCTCAGGGTAAGCTACTTGTGGTTGTTCACTACTAATGGTCGAGGAGTCAACATTTGAAGTCAAGTCTGCCTTAACTTGGAAGTTGTCCTAAGTTGCCAGATGTCCCTCCACTGTATCATTCCAATGTCAGCACTTGACTTTCATTCTCAGGCATTGTGGAAGGGTTCTGGGCAGGAATGGGCATCCCTACAAATGTTCATCAGGGAAATATGGAGGTAGGATGGAAGGCAGAAATTGTCACCAATCTCATCTATGGGTAATGAATGGCCCATAACATCTTGCACCTAGACATTGGAGTCACTAAATGACTGTTGTCAGAACTCTAGTTGCCACCTTGTCCAGTAAAACTAAAATTCTATGCCAATTGAAAGAATTTCATTCTTCCCTATTATCTTTTAGTAGTACATGGATTCCACTTTGGCATAATTCTTTTTTTTGAATTTTAAAAAATTTCTTTTTAGATATACATGACAGTAGAACGTATTTTGACATATTATAACTATATGGAGTATAACTTCCCATTCTTGGGCTTGTACATGATGTGCAGCTACACTGGTCATGTATTCATATATGAACACAGGAAAGTTATGTCCAGTTCATTCCACTGTCTTTCCTGTTCCCATCCCCCTCTCTTCCCTTTATTCCCCTTTGTCTAATTCAATGAACTTCCATTCTTCCCTCCCCATCCCTTACTGTGAATACCTTTTAGCCTCCTTAACCAATATTTCTTCAAGTATGACAAACTCTGGCCTAATTACTAAATGCCTAAGAAGTTCTTCATAATCCATAACACCTCTGAGACTTATAACTGATATGATGAACTCTGACAGAAAAGGTGTGCCACCTACCATAACTGACCTTTCCTTTTACATGATGTCTGGAATGGTATATAAACAAGAAAAATGTAGAATATCTATTTTTCATACTTTAAAAACACATCTGGAACTATTTAAACTAAGTTAAAGTAAAATAAGTGCCAAGGCAGATTATGCCATACCTTTTCATTTTTACTTAAAAAAAAAAGGAAATGGAAAACATACCACTTCTAGAAGGCCCTGACAATGAATTGGATATTGAAATGGTATCAGTAATATATTTATATATGCCACATTTTCTTCTATGCATCAGCCATCTTTGGTACATATGTGTTGGATATTTGCCAAGTGAGAGAAAACTTACCACATAGAGAAGATCACCTTATTTATAAGTGGTGTGAATCATTATGGTAGAAGTAAAGTCAGCCTTTTTTGATTATACTTACCTTCCCTGCCTGATCAAATAGATCTTATCTTTTTTTTCCCTTTCTTTCTCTTTCCTCTCCCTTTTTCCCCTCCTCCTCCAACTCCTCTTCATTCTTTAAAAAATCAGTTTGTGTCATTCTTTCAATAAATGTCAGCATTCCCCTCCAGCAACTAAAAAATAGAAATTACACACAAGAAAAGTATAATTTTCATGAACTTAAAAAATTACATAAGATATACTATAACTTAATATTGGTTTTACCATGTCCTCTAATTTGAAATGGAGTGAAATGCTTCTGTGGTTAAATCATAGCCCTTGTGCTGTTTGCTATAAAAGTTTCAAGAATATATATTTCAGAATTTTTTTCCAAATAATCCAAAACAAATGCAGCAGAGCTCAGAATACTTGAAACATATTTTCTGAATTTATCTTAAATCTCTCTGCTCCAGAGGGTTTTTGTGTGTGTATGGATTAGGCCCGGCCCGTTATTTCACCATCTATCTCCATCCTGGATTGATTGCACTGAACAGCACAGAATGAGTTACATATGGTCCCACTTTGTCTCAGTTTGTAGGACCTCTGGGTTGGAACTCCATTTGATCAGAGTGAAGCCAAGCATCGCAGAAATTTGGCTAATATCAAAATCCTAAATATATATACATATACATATATTCTGGTTAGAATGTATGTCCTATTTGGGGTGGTGGTGTTTTGTGATCCATTGGTTCAATGGTTTCTATTCTTAGAATGTTGATGATATTTAAAAAATTAAAAAAGAAATCACCTATCTATGCTGATTATGGTGCTTTGGACAGGAATCATGTTACAAATATGGACTGACTGGCATTGAAAACGTTTTCCAGTAAAAAAAAATTATGAATATATCAAACATCTTTCTCAAATTGAGATGGAGAGAGAGATAAAAAGATTATTGTACATGCAAATTCAGATCTGAAGTTTGAAGAGGAAACTCATTGACAGCTTCATAGTCTGCATCCTATTTTCTTAATGTGGGCTGAAAAGAAAGAAGCATGGGTTTGAGATCTGTTTTAAAGTTTAGGTTTGGCCCTTTACTGTATGAAGGCAGGAAGGTGGAGCTGTGCCCATCAAGCTTCAGCTCTGGGGCCAGGGCACATGGAGCTGTGAGGGTAGCTCTCCCCTGCAGACTCTGGTCTACCTGTTTTTTTTCCCTCTTTCTTTTCTTCTCTTTCCTTCTACTGCTTATTTGTTTCTTTATTACTCCCACTTCTCCTTCCCCCTCCTGCTCTTCCTTTCTCTGTCTGTGCAACCATGTGCTTGAGTCTGTGTATCTGGACTGCCTTTGCTAACAGTTCCATATGAGTGTTAGCAGAATGAAAGCCAGATGGACCAGCAGTTCCCACTGTTATCTCCCAGCCGACTCTGGCAAGCCTCCCTCTCTCCCTCCTTTCTTGGCATGACAGAAATATTTGCCTTTATTTAGGGAGACTTGTATTTGCTGCTGTACCTCTTCCCTCAGCTGCAACATAAGCCGAAAGCTATTTATTCCCTTGTTGCTGAGGTTGGTTGAGGTGAGTAGAATGTGCAGTGAATTTATTGAAGAAGCAGTTTTGAGCCTGCCTAACTTGTGTATTTTTCTAGAATAAATGATGTACTGATACTACTTGCTAAATGCTCTGGAATAACAATATGAAGACAAGTTTTTGAATGATAAGATAGAAGTAGAAAAACTCGGAAATGTCTGCTGTCGTTTCACTCAGGACATTTTTATCAAATCTAAGATATTTACTGTTCAGCCAGCAGTAAAAATGAAACAGAGACCCCAATACTATTACCTGATCATCATGCAAAGTATACTTATTAAAATGATTATTTTTATTCTTTTTATTACATCTTCCCTAGTATGGTATCAACATTATTTTGACTTTTTAACTATTTTATTGCAAACCAAGTCTAACGAAATTGTTTGGAACAAAGGTGAACCAGACTTAGAATATTTTTTTTTTTTGGTACTGAGGGTTAAACCCAGGGTGCTTAACCTCTGAGCCACATCTCCAGCCCTTTTAAAATATTTTATTTAGAGACTGTCTCGTTGAGTTGCTAAGGGTAGACTTGGAACTGTGATAGTAATTTAGGCTTTTCATTTTCTTTTAATAACTGACTTTTAAGTAATTTTGACAAATTTTCACTGTGATTATAATATTTTAAAAGGCCTGTTCTTTAATAGTTTGTTATGTTACTTTTCTAAGACTTTGAATATGAAATATTTGTGAGCTGTGGAAGCATCTTGAAATATTTTTGATGTGTATACACAAATATTTATTTAGGAAAGTAGATCTAAAGAAACAACATAAAACCCCACTTCATTTTTCTTGGAGATTTATTGCTTTAATAAGTAGATTGGATTGAGAAAAACTGTTCAAAATTTTAAGGGAAAAGTATACTCAGGAGAATATAGTTCTGAATTATAAATGTTCATTGTTGGGTCATCAGGAAAATTCTCTGTATCAGTCTCATACTTAAAAAATATATAAGTGTGTGTTTAGATTTTATTAGTTCTTGGTTTGGGGCTTTTACGTGCTGACTTGTCTGAGATTATTAATTGGAGTTCTGGTCTCATGTTTTTAAAATGACAG
Source organism: Geosciurus inauris (assembly GCA_004024805.1). NCBI lineage: Eukaryota > Metazoa > Chordata > Mammalia > Rodentia > Sciuridae > Geosciurus > Geosciurus inauris. The sequence goes on along the minus strand of PVHX01003875.1, from coordinate 98,192 downwards.
GTCAAAGATTCACACATTTTAAGTATATAATAGCTTGACATCATTGTGAAACGTATAACATTTATGTAGTGTAGTTTTTAAAGCAGTTTTAAAGGAGGGAAGATAAAATTGAAGGGAGAGATACATCTCTGAGACATAACGTGTTTCATCTAACAGGCCAGAAAAACCAGGCATAGAAAGAGGATGGCAGGTGTTACAGAAATTCATCACAGAGCCAGCTCCTGCCAGTGTCTCACCTGCATAACAGACTTCGGTTTTTGTTATTTCTGGGCTGTCATGAGGGGTTCATTATCATCCTTCTTTCTCATCTATTTTCTACGTCTTGCTAATGTTGGCTTCAGCTTTGAGGGAAGTTGTGCTGTTGCATATAACACTACCAAGGTAGCATCTGCCCAAGCCAGAAATAACAATAGGATATAATATAACCTAGTTACAAATGAGGTCTTGCCATCTGTGCTACCCCTTCTTAAGTGGGGTTTGGAAGATAAAATCCTGATTTAAACTTTCATAGATAAGCGTAGTTTATTGATAGAAGATGTTGAATTTCTTCGGTTCACTTGCTTTTTAAAAAGATAAATCCCACTTGAAAAACTGAGGTCCTTAGGCGTAGAATAACCTGTTCCTGGTGGCACCCTCCAGATCGTACTGAGAAGCACTCCACAATGCCAGACTCACCTGTGGATGTGAAGACGCAATCTAGGCTGACTCCTCCAACCATGCCACCACCCCCAACCACTCAAGGAGCTCCAAGAACCAGCTCATTTACACCAACAACATGTAAGTGGTCATTTTTTGAATTTTGTGTTTTGGTTTCAAAGTTTAAATTAATTTTTTCCTGCAAATAAAAGGGGAAAATAAGATTCAGCATCAATGTATTATGCAGAAATGAAGTGAAAAAAATCAGTTTGCTAGTCAGTAGGTATTGAACACAAACCAAAGTATCATATCTTATATATTATTGACATGACTGCCAATATTTGCTTTCCTTTGCATTATTTCTTCAGAGTTGGAGTCTGCTATGATTTTAGAAAATGAACAAAGAATATTGAATTTGTTCTGTACTTTTAGTTATTACCCCTATAACTTAGTTTGATCTAATGTGGAGTTCTTTAGTTTATGTTGACTTAGAACATGTTTCTAGGTTACTTCTGATCTTCTGATACCACTTTCCTCTATTTCAAATTAGTATAATGTTAAAAATCTAGCTTCCTTAAGTTAACAGTTAACTTCCTTAAGTTAACTGCTGTACACAACAGTGTCATGCAGAAACCTTTCTGAAATTGGTAGCATTACCCTTGTCTTGAGCCTGTCAGGCTTTTGTTAAACCTTTGCTCCATTCCCACTTGGCTCGAGTCCTGTATTCTTAGTCAGTGGAGTGTGTTGCTTTCTGTCTCATCCTAGGAAAGGACATAACCCTGACAGAAGAGCAACTTCCCTTTCTTCCCTTTCCTGTATGTTCCAGCAGAGAGAGTGGAATAGCTTTGTTTTAGTTGATCTCAAAATTCTGGTTAAAATTGTCATCGAGGATTTGTGAAACTAATAAATGTTATCTGTTGCAGATAATACTATTTACAGACCATGTGCCATGAAATCTATAGGAATGAAAAATAACTAACAGGCAAAAATAGATTCGTGGGACTATAAGGGATCAGCAAAATCCACATCCTAAGCTGTTTATGCAGTGTTGTGCTGCCATTTAAAAGACCTTTCCAAATGTGTAGGGAACAGAAGACTGTGACTGCCAAGTTGTAACCCTGTCATTTTGCATTTGGCTTGTTGTTACCCAAAGTCACAGTGATAGGCATATGTCTCCTGTGAGATGGCTGCTGAGCTATCATTTCTTGACAGGTTACTTTGGTTCTCATTTGGGATAAGAGAATCATATTATTATCTTGAAATGAAACTTTAAAAAGAATAACAGGTTCCTGAAAACTTCCTCAAAATGTTACTGGAGATAGTTAATCACAATTATATTTTAAAATGGGTTTGATAAAGATCATTTTGTGCTGGGCATGGTTGCGCATGCCTGTAATCCCAGCACTTTGGGAGGCTGAGACCAGAGAATTGTGAGTTCAAAGCCAGCCTCAGCAATGGCAGGGCGTTAAGCAACTTAATGAGACCCTGTCTCTAAATAAAACACAAAAATAGGGCTGGGGATGTGGTTCAGTGGTCAAGTACCCTTGAGTTCAATCCCTAGTACCAAAAAAAAAAAAAGATTATTTTGCTAAATTAACTTAATTAGCATAATATAATAATTTTCTTCAGTGAGAAATATGCAAGTCCTTTCTAGCCTAGTTTGCATGGGTTATCATATTGATGTTCAAATAAATTTTATTGGAAATAAAGTTACTGAATTACTATCAAACCATGCTCTTGGTTGGACTGAGGTGTCTCCTTTCAATTTCTTGAAATAACTCCTTGATAAATAACATATCCATTTGGGCTTCTTATGTAAAATTTGCATTTTCCCTAAATAAGTGGTTAAGAAATATGAGGGGAGAAAATAGCCTTCTAATTGGGTGGTATAAGGTTAAAACTTGAAAGTCTATTTCTATAAACACAGCTGTCAGTTGTGTGTACAAAACATGATTAAAAATGTTCAGTGATAAATTTAGTCTCCACCAAATGTACACTTTCTCTAGGGGAGCAGTTTAGGAAGGAATAGTCCTGTTATATTGATGTAAGCCTGTGACAAAAGGCTGACTTGCAAAGCTGTTTGTTCTATGTTTGAAGCATTTCAGGTGGTTGGCATATGTGCACATGGGAGGCAGAGCTGGCCCTGTGTTTCAGCAGACTCCATTTATCATCAGCTTCTGTGCAGAATGCCATCCCTCAGTGTGCGGAGTAGACCCATTTAGTGAGAGAGTGCCTAAGTCTGGTGATCTTGTGAAGTCCAATCATTTTGAAAAAAGTCCAAACATTTTTGCAATTCCAAAATCACTAGATTTCAGGGGGAAGAAACTTGATAACAATTTTCTGGTGCATGTTCTCTGTAAGTTTATTTTATTTTTTCCTTCTGATTTTGTGCCCTTGACAGTAACTAATGGCACAAGCCATTCACCTACAGCCTTGAATGGCGCCCCCTCACCGCCCAATGGCTTTAGCAATGGGCCTTCCTCTTCTTCCTCCTCTTCTCTGGCTAATCAACAACTGCCCCCAGCCTGTGGTGCCAGGCAACTCAGCAAGCTGAAACGGTTCCTCACTACTCTGCAGCAGTTTGGCAATGACATCTCACCAGAGATTGGAGAAAGAGTCCGCACCCTTGTGCTAGGACTGGTGGTAAGCAGACAGAAACCAACCCTGTTGTTTGAGGGCAGGGGAGAGTGGGGCAGGGGAATTCAGAAATTTAGACCCCATTCTCACAGCATTTTTGCAATAGTTTCTACATCTGGAGGTTGTGTGCAAATCTGATTTACTCTACAGTAACACAGTTTCTAATTCTATATTATGTATTGACCAACCCCCACCATGGTTTCTTTTACTATTTGACGGGAAAAAAAAAAGATATAGGTATAAAAATTTATTGTTATCTTGGTCATAAGTGCATGTTTGTATGTACTATGTGTGTATCTGTATATAGGTACACATGTGTATATATGCACATATACACATGAATATATGTACATGCATGCATTTATATATACATATGTATGTGTGTATGCATATTTCAATAAATATCTCCTGGCATAGTTAATGAATTTCACCAATGACAATATGGTAGTGTTATGTTACTGACTCATTCTAATTGGGTGCTCATAACTTAGTTGCTTTGAGGGATTTTTATTATTGGCTTAGACAAACAAGAATTTATAATAAGTAACACATTCTTCTTTTATGCTATTTCTTCTTTTGTGCAAAAAATATTCAAAATTATTTTAATATGGTAAACCATACATAAAATTTGCCATCTTGCCATTTTTAACTGTAGGATTCATGGACATTACATCCATCCATGTTACACAGCTGTCACAGTAGTCCATCTCCAGAGCTTACTCATTACTCCAAACTGAATCTCTACCCATGAAACAATAACTTCTCATTTCTTCTCTCCCTAACCCTTAGCAACCATTAATTGTTTTTTATTTTTAAACCAAATCTTATTATAGATAGAATTAATTACTTAATCTGGCACCAGAATTAGAGCAAACATTTTGTTGATTTTGGTGCACTACATTTTGTACATTTTCACACTGGAAATGAGAACATATATATCCTTTTTGCCCTAAGTCACTTTTTACCTTTATTGAGATTTTCTGAACAAGCAGGGAATTCTCTAGCATTTAGGAAAGCTATTTTCCCATAGCCAACTGAGTCATAGAGGAGCTGTAAGACACATATTCAGTCCTTTTATCCAGGCTTATGGTGGAGCTGAAATTTGGATGATAGGCAGCAATTTCCTTTTTCTTGAAATAGATCATTTATTTTTATTACAATCACCATATCCTACATTTGACAGAGATTTTGCAATTTAAATTTTAACCACCGCCTCTCCTTTCCACTCCAAGAACAAAAGAAGTGGAAATTTCCCACAGGAAAAGGAGTGCTATTTCCCACAGTCCATCAGCTCACCTTACACACTTCCAGGACAGAAAGTGGGCTTTGGCAGAGGTGTGTCAGGTTGCTTTAGGTACTTTGTCACATATCTTCTCCTTTTCATTCTTGAGTTTTACACAGTAGACCTTGCAGCATATAAATAAGTTAGACTAAAGAACCACAAATAAATCCAAGGTAATAATTGTATCTAGTAAGTGGTGGGTACATTATTAGTAAACATTGTTTTTTCCCACCCAACTTGCTTTATAAATTTAATATGTTCTTTATTAAAAGGTGTTCCAGGGCTGATGTGCAACTCAGAGATAGAGAACTTGCCTAGTGTGTGAGGAGCCCTGGGTTCCTTCTCTAGTATTAAAAAAAAGAAAAGTTTTTTCATAACTTGAAATGTAGAAAACCTTGGTAGCCTTAAATAGATATTTCTCCATAGCAAGTAGTATCCTTTTTTTGTGGTGGGTGGGGGTACCAGAGGTTGAACTCAGGGACATTTGACCACTGAGCTACATTCCTAACCCTATTTTGTATTTTTATTTAGAGACAGGGTCTCACTGAGTTGCTTAGTACCTCGCTTTTGCTGAGACTGGCTTTGAACTCGTTATCCTCCCATCTCAGCCTCCTGAGCCACTTGGATTACACGCATGTGCCACTGTGCTCAGCAGTAAATGGTATACTTTTGAGTGAAATGTTTTTTGAAAACATTTGTTTACTTAAATACTTTACAGGAAAAAGTTGGGCAAAGTCTAATTATAATTAATGATATCTTCCATGTAATATATAATGGATATTTGTCAAATGAATGAATTAATAGAGAATAAACATTTATTTTAAGCATTTGACTACAGGCCATTTTATTTAATCCTTGAGATCACTCTTTAAAAGAATGATTTCTTTATACATTTTATACATGGAGAAACTGAGGTATATAGATATTAAATAAAATATATAAGGCCACCCAATTGGTAGCAACAGGCCAGTGATTTGGACTTAGGTACTAAATCATAATGAATCATGTTATGCAGTTACTTAGGTGGAGCTAAGAAAAGTGATAGGAAGTACTGTCCCATACAAAATGAGTCATAGAAACAAAATGATAGATTTTTTAAAAGTAGGTTTCCTGATCTGTACTATTACAGACAGGAAA